>JANHGB010052567.1:0-61072 GCA_026283785.1 Coracopsis vasa | reverse complement strand
CCTTCTCTTCTCCAGGCTGACCCAGCCCAGCTCTCTCAGCCTGGCTCCAGAGCAGAGCTGCTCCAGCCCTCGCAGCAACTCCGTGGCCTCCCCTGGATTGCTCCAACAGCTCCACGTCCCTCTTGTGTTAATGACAAGGTTATCACTGGGTTGTAAATTGGCTGAGACAGATTCTCACTTGTGTGCTGCAAGAGTCCTCCCCTTCTCTGCAACTCTGCACATCTGATGTATGTGACTGATGTGTTTTATGCATCTTCCCCAATGTCACGTTTCATCCCTTGGCCAATATCCAGTGCTCCCGAGTAACTCTTTCTGCAAAAGCACTACTGGAGTCTGGTAAGCAAAAACGACTCATAAACCCATATGATCATCTCACAGCCGTATGAGAAGAACACAGAGAGCTCTGTTCCGAGTTACAAGTCCCCAGCACACCACTAGCATTAGACAAATAATAATAACAATAACTGCTTGCACCAAGGTGCCTCAACTGGGAAGAATCCCAGCTTAGTCTGATGGCACAAAGCTACCTACAGGAAGAACAAACACAAATAGGTCCTGTGACACCTGACTGGGCATCAGAATGCATATTCCATCCAGATGGCTATCTTCTGAGACCACATCCTGGACTGGCAAACAGCAAACTCTGTGCTTATGTTCAGCTGATCTGCATGGCTGGGTATGGCAAGAGAAATGGAGCACTTGCACTTCTCAAGAGTAAGACATGAAAACCAGAAGCTTCATAGTTTTTTCAATAAAGAATACAGATAGTCTTTTCTTATTTTAACAGATGGATACCAGTCCTACCTGGGAGAGAACATGCACTGCCTGCCTTCTGTAGTTGCATCAAAGTAAAGCTGAAGGATGAAATAAGCCCTGCCCAGCACAAAGTATGACTTGGGCAAAGAAAACAAGTGGTAGATCAGAGGGCCCCAGGTTTGGTTCTAGCAAAGGAGAAACAAGAGGAAGACTTGTTCTTAAGAAACATTTCAAGGACTGTCAATTTGAAGTCTCCTCAATACAGCAAACACATGCTTTAGTACATCCGCAGGGATGTGGGCTGGCTGTTCAGTACCAGTATCTTCTATTTCTTCTACCTACTGAATATACACAGTTCCCAGCGAGGAAAACTTGGTTTTGACCAAATGACCCTGAAGAATTTCAAAGCTTTACTAGTCTAAGGATTTGACAGAGCTAAGATACGGCTGGATATTACAAAGGATCTGTGAAACATTCATTAATATTCTACACCATCCTTCACTCTACTCCTACAAGGAAAACACTGTATACATATGTTGTCCTGCAGATATGCTGAGGCTGTCAAAGCTGCCTACAGGATTTGGCATCCTAATTGCACCGAAGTTATCAAAATTAGGTGTTCACATGTCCCAAGTAATTCTTTATGAATAGTGTTTAAAATAATACTAGAAATAAAACACCAGAAGATGGCCTTGTGGCATCAGCACTTGGATTCAGGCAATCGAGACACAACTGCTCCCTCTTGTACACATTTCCTGAGTAAAGAGCAAGTACACTGCAGTGTCTGTTCCCAGTCTAAAATAGGGATAATAATTTTTCTCCATCTATTCCTAGTTAAAAATAAAAGACATGTAATGAGGACTTGGACAGTGTCTTCTGATGTCCGTATGCAACATTTAACTCCATACCCCAAGGATACTCTTTAGGTTTCCATATATTAATCACAGAGAATTATAATCCCAGACATCACAGGCTGCTTGGCTTTATCTTTGTTAGATGAGTGCAGCAGATGATTAACTGAAAGGCACTACTGCTAAATCCTGCCTCGCTCACATCCCAGATCATCACAGTGATAGGAACATTAACACTACTAAGAACTGCCTTTGCCTCAAACCCTCTTGATAGAATTACAAGTGCAATAAGAAACTTTCAACTGTGCAGATATTAAAATAAGCAGAAACAGATTTTAATATGAGATCTTCTATACCTGACAAGGAAAAAAATCCTGAAGACTTTTGAGACCTGCAATGCTGTTTCTTTGGTCTAATGTAGGTTCCCTTTCACATGGAATTTTCAGTGATTAAATCTCAGGGAGATCAAAAGAGGCTTTGAATTTAACCTGAGAATTTTTCCCCTCCACATGGAAACGTTTTATGAACCTTCTTTTAAACATGAATCTCTGAGAAGGAGAACAAGGAAAAGATGGTCATCTGCACAGACTGCAAGTAAACCAGAAACACACAGAAGCTAATGAAACATTAAGTGAAAATGTCCCCATCTTTGGCTACTTAATTCCTTGTATCTTGCTCTTTGGAAGCAAAACGTAAAGATAACAGGAATAAATCAACAGTTTTGAGCAGCTGACAGTGAGGCAGCACTTCATGCAGATGGGTTCATCACTGGCTCCTGCTCAGTCATGATGATCTAATCTCAACATCTTCTGACCCTTTTCCATAGTTCATTACTTTCTAATCACTTCTGGCCCTTATCGAAGAATGCTCTGAGCTTCTCGGACTGGAACAAATCCATGAATCAAAGACAATGGCTTTTTTGCTGTCTTTAGCAGCCTGTCTTTTCTTTACAATCGCATCCATCTGTTGAATCTGAAATTCACTTTTTGTGTGCATGTATATATGGGTAAAGAAAATAAAGAAACAAGGGAAAATATTTTAGTACAGAATAAATTGTTCATTGACTTTCTGAGCTAGCAAGAGGCACCAGCCCTGGCAGCAATCCAGGGAGCCAAGGCTGCCTCCTGCAATCTGTTATCTTGCTTTTCTTCAGTGGAGTTTCTCAGTATTCCATTATTGATATATAGTTTCTTACCCATGAGCAGACAATAGGAAACGGGAAGGCTAACAAAATAATGAAGTATTTTGATGCTTGCCTGTAGTTTGCACTGAACATTTTGCAATGCAAATGAAGAATACATGCTTATTAGCCATCAATCTTTGTGTCAGCTTCTGAAAGGACATAACAATCAGATTTGATATTTACTTATTTTCTGGTTCCAAAGAGGGACTCTTCCTCCTAACGCTCTGCAGTAAAATCATCCCTACTGGGCCACAATAGTGACTTACAGATCAACTTCTCCTCTTTAAAGATGATTACATGAGTGACATTGGTTCTAGTAATGGTACCTCTTAAATCAGAAGAGAATAACATACTAAGACCCTTTACAATGGAGCATCTCCCGGGGTTTAATGGATTTAACAAGGACTGAAACAACACCCAAGGCAAAGGGGATGTGAGGGGCTAATGCAAGCTAAGAAGATGAGAAGGGCTTTGTCTTCATTTCAGCTAGACAAGCAGACTATATTCTTCCACTTTCAGTAACAAACCTGCAGGACTTGTCAAGCAGCAGGAGCAAAGCAGTCCAAACCACTGAAAAGATCTAATGTGCCCTCTGCTCACCTGGGGCTGGGAGGTGAGGGGTGCTCAGGTCTTTTTTTACAGATCACTGCAAGAAGAAAGTTTACTTTTGACGGAAATAAGGCAGAACCTGTTTAGTGAAGTATCTCAGGAGCCATTTGATAATACCTTGTGCAAGACTGATGTCAAGGCAGACAGTGGACAGGGCAGGAAAGAGACCATGCAGAAGACAGAGATGTGAAAATCTGGTTTTAAACCAACAGTTGCAAAGAAAGGAGATCTGAAAGGGGCTGTGAAAAGCTTGTCCTGCTCTAGTTTTCCTGGCCATCATTTCCAAGCCTGGGCTGGTGAACGAGTAAGACAGACGAGCTTTCCAAAGCACACAGCAGCACAGGCCTAACGCAGCAGAAAATTCCACAGTGCACACACACACCTCCTACTTTCTAACTAATAACAGCTCTTGTGAGATTGGGAAATTACTAACGCAGGCGTATAAACACTTTTAAAGTGGCATTTTGCTTCACCCCAGCTTGGGTTTGAGCCAGGTATGTTACCCTAGATGCACGCCTGAACCGAAACTCAGGATCCAGTCCTGATATGGAAGAAGGTGATTTGATATATCAAAGACAAAACATCCATCCAGGGTTGAATTTACTGACTAAAAGCACTAGAAAGCAATAGGAATCCACAAAATCAAAGATAATACAGTTCTGTAATATAGATAAATATAACACATATACTGTAAATGGATTTAAATTTCCAAGGCAACACAAAATGTACTATATCTCACCTCTGTGTTCACTTTACCCAGAAAACTTATTGGGATTTATTTGGAGCTGTCTAACATGCTGATGACATTCCGACATCATTTATCACCCAATAAACAGCCGAAGTTGGCAGTGTTATTGAGGAGCTGAACAACCAAGGGATAAAAGCCAAGTTGCTTCTTAAGATCAGTCTCATTTGAAAGTATTCAGATAACTAATAGATGAGTTTACTCTACTTGTTAAGTTCTTCTATGTTCTAAATAAAACTGACAGTGAAATTAAGCCTACTTGTACTAACAGCAGTAATAACTACAAATAGTTTTGCATACCCTTGGCACATTTCAGTTGCACCAACACATGAGCCTCAACAAGTGCCTGGTGTGAGTGAGCTTGGCTGGAGAGCTGCTCTGTGCCAACCCAACGAAGCTGCATCTCTTCACTGGGCAAGATAATACACAGCTCAAGTACATTATAGTTTTGAGACCTCTCTAGACAAACAATGCTATAAAAGATGTGCCATGTTCTGTCCTCCGCAATTCATCTCACTGTCAACTGGTTACCATAAAAGAAGACTCCTGAGCAAGTGAAGAGTAAGGTAAAGAAAGCTTCTTAATAGGGGGGTAATGCTTAATGCACAGCTTGTCATCTCCAGTGCTGAATTATTTGTAAAAGCTCTGTCCTCTCCAAGGACCTGGAGCTAGTACAGATATATCGTGAAATAAATCAAACTCCTGTATCTTCCATCATATCTTCTGACTATCTGTATGACTGTCATATTTCCCATCTTATCTTTTGTTGTGTTTTTCCATGGAAAGTCAATAAATAAGCTTTCCTTTCTTTGCTTGTCAGCTACACTTTTGGAACAGTTACAAAAACACAACCCACTTCAAGAAGCCTATTTCACAGAACATAACATCATACACAGACCATCTCAAGCACAAAAGCAAAAGACTGTCATGTCCAACTTCTGAAGAGTGTATGAAGGATGATGACTTCCTTTAAATGCTTTGTCTGACTCTCTTTTTCTGCTTTAAAGATGGTTTTCAAGTTTACTTCAGAAAAACCATTCTCCCTGGCTGGAGGGAAACAGCACAGACTATCCTGAACAGTCACCGTCAGAACGCCAAGCTAAGCACAAGCCGAAGGGACACGACATCAGTGCACAGGCTGAGTCGAGTGAGACTCCCGCGTCTGAGCTGAGAATTCAGATGAGTTAAACAAAAGCACTGAGAAGGAAGAGATCACTTTTCAGACTGTTCCCAAATGGCTTCTCCAAGCTGCATCTCCACAGAGGGACCAAGCAATAACCAGCAGTCGAATCTATCTATTTGCTGTTAACGCCAATGCCCAAAGCACCTCCTATTGTTTGATGATGCCACGTGTTTGGTATGTCTGTCTGTACAAGACAGGGAAAGAAAAGGAAGGTTATTAAAAAAGCAGTTTGGCTAAATAAGGGAGCTCATTATGTGTGCTATTTCTGTTCCTCAAATGTCTGCCTTCCTCTCTTTCCCTGGAGGTTTCTAGAGAAATCTGACAATCAGGGCTGAGGTTTACTGTCAGCTTCCATTAGGCAAATCAACCAGGCTGTGGATGGGGGGAGCACAAGGGGAAAACTGCCCTAAAAGTAAGCTGATTCAGCACCAGTAATGCCTTCGTGGGCACAGCCACTGACAAACGTTACTCCATGAAGGCACTGTCCCGTAAACGAGCCCCTTCAGAGTCCCCCTGTACGACATGAAATACAGTGTTCTGTCAGACCCACAGAGGAACCCAGCTCACAGCAAGAGCTCCCGCTGCTCTGACAGAGCAAATGACCTTCAGCATGTTCACCTGCCATGGAGCTCATTTCCGTGTTGTAACAGAGGTGTAAAAGTGATCTTCATTACTTGAACCAAGACACACGAGCCTGAAGAACAGGAGACTTGCCCAAGAATAAGAACAGACTCCCTGGACCTGGAGCTTTGGATCTGACATTTCAAAATCTCAGCATTAAAAAAGTACATTTCTTGATCTATTTCTTACTTTCTCCTTAGAAAATACTGATTTCCCATCAGTGATTTTATATGCATTTCATCAGTTTATATATGAAGGAGTGTAAACTGCTCTCCACAGAAGACAGGTCCAGTTTTAAGCAGGAAAGGTTTTTGCCTCTTATGTTTTTAACCGCCCTGCTCACAAAACAAGCCATTATTTCAAGGAGAGGTCAGCCTCCAATGCGCTGTCATTCATCCTGGTTGCACCTTATACGTCTTCCAAGATCAGCCACTACACACAGATATAGGAAAGAAAAATTAGAGTCATCTGCTATAGAAAATAGAGATGCTTCCCTGGTTAGAAATAGACATAGTGGGGGTTTACTGCACAACACAGTTATTTGCAAAACTGCAGCCACCAGGGCAGGAAGGCAGCTTGTACATTATGGTTTTCACAGTAACAGCACTAAGAAAAAATATTCAATTCTCCAGCTGTGAGATGCCTATGAACTGTAATCATGCATGTCTTCTTTGTCATCAAGCAGTTGTGAGGCACCATCAAATCAAACTCACAGTAAACAGGGGATTACATTAAATCATGTATTTCCTTACAATCACAGTCATTTAAATAAGCCCCTGACCCACAGCAAACATCACCAGCGCAGCCACAGACAAAATGACATTTAGAAGCTTCTACAGCACCTGAGCTTAAGGACATTGTGTGTTATAAATGGCAGCTAACCGGGCAATACTGCACCTCCTTGGGGTGTGACTGTTTCAGGTAACAATACATCCCTGCCACAAATGGACAGACCTGCCCAAAGCTTTGAATTAACTGGTGGAAATGGGATGTGAATTGTTTGCTGGCCTCCCATTCTTGTCTGGCATCCCTCCCTCTCCTCCACACACAGCAGGAGACATCAGGAGCAAGCCTCTCTGAGACACTCCTGCTCGCTTCTGAAGGGTTCAAGGAGTTAAGTTTCCAGACTCAGGAGCATTTCTCCCCTCCAGCTACTGAGGGAATTGCTATCCATTTCCTTACCAGGCTCCAAAGCAATGCCAGCCACAGAGAGCTGCTGGTGAGATGGTGGCACGAAAGAGGAGATGAGGAATGAACAGAATGAACTCTGTGAGCAGCATGGGGACACATGTCTTCTGCAGGGCAGTAACAGAGTCCCAGGGAAGCTCCAGGGCAGGAGTACCACAGGGCAAGAAACTCCTTACAGGAACTCAGCCTTGCACTCCAAAGCCTCAGGGCTCATCTCCATTCCCAACCTCATGTTCCCCTCAGCACCTCTTTTCTCCAGGTCCCCAAGTCAGGATGCCTCCTGCTCTTCCTCGAAGCCACAGCTGGTGTGGTGGCAGCAGCTGGCTGACAAGCCCAAGCCACTGAAGAGGCCACTGTTAAGAATTAACAGATGCTGCTTCCAATTCCTAAAGACCACTTGAGACTACGCAGAAGCAACTCAGTAATTGTCTGAAGCAGGGTATGTACTGAGAAAAGCCAAAGTCTGGAGGATAAAACCTGCATTTTGCCTCTCCATATGTTCTTCTTCCCTGCCAAGCTCATCCGATGCACAAGACAAGTTCTCTACTTCTGTTGAATCAACTAAACCAAAAAACGGACAAAACTATGCTGGGATGACCCTCTCCCACTCAAGTATTTCTAAATTAGCATTTTATAGATATAAATATAGAATTAGAATAAAATTAGAATAATAAATTAGAATTAGAATAGAATTAGAATTAGAATAAAATTAGAATAAAAGCTTTCCAATAAATCCAAGTGCTTTGAGCTCCTATTGTCCTGACCCTAAGCATTTCAGTGGAAAATTAAGTCCTTTTAAAAGTGAGGTTCTTCCCATTAAAGAATCCAAATTTTCAGTGTGCTGGGCCTGGCTTGTTTTCTTTTTCAGGAAAAGCTCTGCTTCATGTCATGGGGTTGGAAACTGTTGTGCAAAACATGAAAGAAAGAAAAACTGCAGTTTGTTTTTCTTCAGCATAGCAATGGAAAACCAACCTTGCCTAAATCATCCATTTCTGACAGGGTTCCCGTATCCTGCAAGTTAATCCCAAAGAAAGGCCCCATGTACCCAAGTGAGCAGGTCAGGGAGGGAGGAGAGTCTGTGCTGGGGCAGGACACAACTAGAGCTGCTCCACTGGGGCTCAGTGTGTCCCCAACAGCCTCAGAAATACCAGGAAAGGCCTTTCTAAAGTAGTCCCACACCACAGGAGGGAAAACTGATGTCTCTCACATGGGAAGACACTCCTGCTGCATGCTCCTGTCAGGAGTCCACTTCAGAGCTGAAGTTTACAGGATAAACCATCCAACCTACCAGGAATTGTCAAGAAATGCAGCTAAATAGCAAACACATGTAAGTCCCAGGCATTTCCCTCAGCCCCACTTGTTCTTTTTTTAGCCTCAGGAGAAAAGCACATTCTTCTGCATAATTTATTTCTTCAACAAAATTATGCAGAAAACTGCAACTAAATTGCTTTTCCTGATTAAAACCAGAGTATTTTACATTCTCCTCTTCCCTCCTCCCCCATTTCTGGATTGTTTGATTTTTATCCTAGCATCTCTTCTCCCTAGGTAGAGTTATTTAATTCTGTCTAGAAAGCAAGACAAACCCTGTCTATTCCTACCTTTCACAGCCCATCCCCAGGTATGGGCAGGGAGACCTCTCATTGCCCCAGCCCCACCTCTATAAATAGGGGACCCTGCAGCCCAGGGGCTGGTTCTGCTGTGGGTCTTTGTAGTTTAGGGCTGGGCTTGCTTAGGTGAAGGCCATTTGTTGATGAAAGGGGAGAGGTATTTTTATCTCAGAGAAATAGCTTTCTAAAAGGGCTGATGCTCTTGGAATGCTGTAAGGTCATCTCTGCATAGGTGTTTACAGGGCTGAAGATAGTTCTGTACCAGGAGGTCAACACTACAGGTGCTGGCACAAGCACTTGTACAACAGCAGCACCAAATCACAAATCACCCCACATCAGCTGCATTTGGATCAACTCGCTGTTCTTTGGGGTTTCTGCCTATGAGTGTGAGAAACTAGCTTTAGCACACCTGGAAAAGGGAAAGGAGATCAGTGGGTCATGGGAGAGCAGTTCCACCTCCCTGTGAACTCCTTTCCTCACGCAGCAGTGACGTAGTGCTCCTACCTGCATTCAGCTCTGATGAACATGTTGGCACAGCTCTTCAAAAGCCTTTCTCTAGTGTCCACTTCCAGTGCAGAGGTTGGTTACAAACCTTTGCCTGCCCACTGCCATGCTCTTAACACAAATAAAAAGGGATGGATTTTCACTTTCATTTAACATCTTTGCCTGGTACAAGGATCCTGACATGCTGAGCCAGTGCTGAGCCATGCTTTGTGGGTTCTGCCTGCCTCTAAGAAACTCAGGCTATGGCAGTTAAATACAGGCACACTCAGTATTATTTGACAGGTTTATTTGCAGAATGATGGGGCTGTAGTTTTCTGGCTGTTCGTGCTTCTTCCACTGGGTGTTTAGCAGCACCAGTGGAAATGAAAATGCAATTGGTGCAGCCCTGTGGGGATCTCTGAGTTTTCATTATAGCAGTAAGGCCATCTCCCTCCTCATTCTTGTCTTTATTAACCAGGAGTGTAGTAAGCAGAAACAGGCTCTGGGTCACACTCCCAGTTGAAGAAGGTCAGAGGACATGGGATGAGGTCAGGCAAAGGCTGTTCCTTGGCCATTAAATCCTCCTTCTCAGCTGTCGTAGGTTGTTTGAGGGTTGTTTGTTTTAATTAGTGGAAAGAGATAACATTACTGATCTCCTCTGCATCTCTCTCCAAGCACATCTTTTCTCATAAACCACAGAAATCAGTCTGTGTGGCTGCGGTGTCTGTACTATTCACTGGTTTAATCCAGACTTAAGAAGCATCCCTCATTTTAGGGCTATGGAGTTACAATATACAGCAAAATGTCTGAAAAGTACTTTAAGAGCTCTGTGAATTCCTTTCCTATAAGAAAACCAGGTGCTGGGAAGTGGAAAGCTAGTCAGTGAGTTCAGGCAAGCAGCAAAGCTTCCATAGAGAAATACACACTGCAACCACACAGTCCAACTTCTCTCAACAAGTCTGGGAGAAACGACCCCTTAGAAGCATGTTTTGAACACTTGTTCAGGCCTTGTTCTGGTAAAGGGAAAAAGCCTTACAACCAGGAACCCATCCTTGGGAAACACATGTCCACAAGTCACTTATATACCAACTCAACCACTGCTTCAGGAACAGAGCTGACCTCTCACGGGTCTTCTCTGCTCTACAGACAGACTAATACCCATCAACACTGCTCTGAGCTTATGGGTGCTCCTGCAGCTTATTCCTCTGCCTTGCACTGACTGAGCACAACCAAGTCCCTGGATAAAGATGCCAGGACTCAGAATTCACATGGAATAGCTGGGTCTAATCATTGGAACTGTGTCTATTGCCATCTGCATACAGCAAGTCACAACTCCACAGACTTCTGGGTATTCAGGTTTTGCTAATTTCATCAGTGCTGCCTGAACTATGCACTTGCTATCATTGCGTTTATCACTCATGTCTCTACTAATAGGATACATCAGCTATTATAAACCCATCACTGCTATTGACACATCTCATGTGTCAGACACATACTGCTTTTCCTAACAGATCATTAGTGCACTGATGTTGTCTCCCTTCTTGAATCCATTAATCATTGATCTTTAGCTTAAAACTTCAAATTAACTATTTTCTCTAATTTGGCTTCTCTTTTGCTCACTATTAACTTAGCACATGATAGTATTATGTGCTCTTCTGGGCTTGTCAAAGATCCTGGTAGGAATTCCTTTAACAGCAAAAAACGCATTAATGGGGCAATTCTTAACTGATACTTTGAATAAATTATAAATGCAACAAGAATTCCCAAATTTCTCCAAATGAGTGACTTTTTTGTTAGTTCCTAAGTTAACACATATGATGGCTCCCAACAGTAACTACAGATAACAGGATTTAGTGGTTTTATTTTGCAAGTTAGTTTGTACTATTAGAGCACCTTTATTTCTGATGATACCTCTCCAAGGTGTTATCTGGGAAGAGGGAACCAAAATTACCTAAGGAGTTTCTGCACTGTTCCCTTGGGAAACAGTGGTTTTGTTTCCCACTTCAGACTTGGTATTGCACTATTGCAGGTAACAGCCTTTTGAGAGCAGTGATTAAATACACAGGTTGAACTATTGTACATATTGTGCTTTACATTATAGCTGATTACATTAAATATTCCAGATTCTCAGGGTCCTCTCAGTACACACAACGCTCCACTGAGCAGGCTCATCATCAATATTTAAGCATTCTTTCATATCAAGCTGCTCACAGCCTTATTTGATAGGTAGCAATGGAAATGATGTAGCAGATAGCAATAGGTTTCACCTTTCCACCAACATCTTGTGTAGCTACAACCCCATCTTCATTCTCTTCCCGAGCCTCCCTCACTATGGAACCTGATGTTCCAGTCCTCACATGCCTGCTCTAATCCCAAAGACCTGCTGTCCAGCTGAGAGAAGGCAAATAACCCTTTGATGTCATGTCAAAAAACTACACACACATCTGGCCCATTGCCTTAGGGCTTCTCTGCTTCCACCACTACATGGATCAAAGCTCCAAGTACTTTGGACATGGACATGTTGGAGCAAGTCCAGAGGACTGGAGCACTTCTGCTACAGAGACAAGCTGAGAGCTGGGCTGGTTCAGCCTGGGGAAGAGAAGGCTTCAGGGAGACCTTAGAGCAGCTCCCAGTGCCTAAAGGGCCTACAAGAGACCTGGAAAGGGGCTTTGGACAAGGGCCTGTAGGGACAGAATAAGGGGAAATGGCTTTAACCTGCCAGAGGAGAGACTGAAATGAGCTCTTAGGCAGAAGCTCTTCCCGTGGCAGGGGGTTGGAACTAGGTGGGCTTTAAGGTCCCTTCCAACTCAAACCAGTCTGGGATTCTATGACAGCTCCTGGTATAAATGCCTCCAGGAGGCCACCCTCTTCCTGCTAGAGGGGATGGAAAGCTTTGGGTCTCATGTCTTCTAGGCTGTACACTGGCTGGTGGGGAAAAGGCATCCTGCACCCACTCTTCCAAGCATGTTTCCCAGAATCTTTTAAAAGGAGGGCTGCACAGCCTGTGCTGTGCAGTCAACTGAGCATCCTCTCACGTGTCCTGAGCCAAGCTCCAGTCCCACAGCTTGAATGGAGACAAGGAAGGATGCCTCTCCACAGATACTAATAACTGAACTTACAGCAATAATAAAACATGATATGCTCCGTTAGATCTTTCATTTGAAATAAAATCCTATGACACAGAGATCACTGTCATTTTTATCTCATCAGAAGTAACTACCACATCTGTGGATAAATGGATCAAAATGGATGCTTCTTAGCAAAGGAATCTATATAAATACAAACAGTGGAGATTAAAGGGCTAACAACAATGGTCTCTGCTGCTGAAGCTCCAGCAGCACCCTGTGTGCACCCCCAGCAATATATTTACAAGGAAGATTTTCAAGCTAAATCTCTGGCATTACCTCTGCTCCCCCATCAATAATGTGGTAGCCCTAGGCACACATGCCAATGGGAAAGCAGGCTGGAGTTCAAAGATGTGGCACACGAGAAAGTAGCAGGGATAATTTTCACCTGATATCGCATCATCAGAAACTGCTACACAAAATTATTGTGAATTATGGGGGCCTGCTGTGCATTTGATTTCCCACAGCTGCCACCACAGCAGTCACTTGCCTGGAAATTAAGTGCATGTTTCATCTGCTCACAGGAACAGAAGAAGGGAAAAAGGTAAAGAAAGAAAAATACATGCTGAGAAGCCCTCTGGAAGCACCGATGCCATTCCATGAAGCCACAGCCTGTTTCATGGCTGCACACTGGAACAACCAGCAGGGACACGTGGTGCTGTGGCACTGGGCAAGATGGGCTGTGTCAATCAGCAGTGGACCCAGAGCAGCCGTACCAGAGCTGTGTCCAGCAACTGCAATATGTTCATTCAATCTGCATTCCCTGCAACTCACTTCTGTCCCTTATCTCCAGCAAAGGACACTCCACAAAGCAGATTATTCCAGTTTCTCTCCTCCAAAGCAGGCAGCAGCACTAAAAGCCCCTGCAACTGCCAGGAGCTGCGCAATTAGAGCCTGGGAGCCTGTCAGAAATGAGGGTCCATGGGGGAGTGAGGGGAGGGTGTTTCTGTCCTTCCTACATGTGAAACAGCAACACAAAGCTCCTTTCTAAGCACTTACTGTGTGATCACTGTGCTTGATTTGAATGCCTCCACTTGTCGGGTGGGTACCGCTTCCCCGCGGTGAGGCTGACAGGCAGAGCACCGCACTGACAGCCAGAAAGGCAACAGCACAAATGTATTTCCCTCCTGCACCCATTATCATTCTGCTCCAACAAACCCTGACCGGAAAGAGCCATGTGGTTATTTCTGTTTGAGGCAGGTTTTACTGGTGTGGAAACAAAGATACTTGAGTCACACTTTTGTGTCCCGAGATCATCAGGTGCTTCTTTGGGTGCTAATTAAATTTCACAACCTCCTCAAACAGTAGGTCAATCAAATCCAACGCTGCTGGAGCTTTGTTTCCTATGGAAATGACACACTGTCTAGCTGGTGTGCATCTGCAGGCCCTCGCCTAACACGTGATGGAACCACTGGCCTATTTAAAGAAGATCTGACAGAGTTAGAAGCCCCCAGGAAAACGCACCTCCCAAATTATTTATGGCCCTGGCCACCATCACTTCAAGGTGCAGAAGGGAAAGCCATTGTGCAAGTTCACTGGGAAATGCAGGCAGAAAACACCTCAGCCATGGAAAAGCTTCAGCCAAAGCTTGTACTTTCTTGAACAGTGAACCGAGAGAAACCCAGAGGAAACCAGACCTAGGATATTCTGGCTCACAAATCAGTTACAGACCTTAGTCCATGTTAGCAAAGGGCTTTCTACCAGCTCACACAAACCAAACCCAGAACCAGGATCCCAGTCTAGAAACCCTGACATTTCCTTGTCAAAGCAATGCCTTGAACCTCATCCCCTGGGATACTCACAGGTACAATCACTACTCTGATTCCTGCGCTGCTCCCAGCACTGCAGGACAGACTACATGCAAAATCAGGAGCAATAAAATCAGGTCTTCACTGGGCTGCTTTCTGTGTCTGGACATTTTCTTTAAAGCAGCTGATTTTGACCCTTGGCCTTGGATTTTTAGCCTTTTCCTTTGAAAAGGACATTGCCTTTTTATAAGGTAGAGTAAATATGGATCCTAAGAAAAAGTGAAGAAAAGCCACTGTGGCAATTTCATCCACACAGGTGCCTTTTTCAGATCTCCTCAGAAATTCCTTTGGGATTTTGGGGTATTCATCTTCATACAAGAGGCATGAGAGGACAGAGTTTATCTGAGATAAGATAGGAGACTTAAAGCTGCCACCCAATTGCCATCAGGGCTTGCTCTGCAAAGAGCCAGGTCCTCCTTCACTAGGAAGTTGAGGCAAAGAAGAAATTACTGGAACTCATTTTAATAGTAAATGTATGCTGGCACCAAGCTGGTATTTAAAACAGGTATGAAGTTATTGTGAACAGCAATTGGATTCTTACAGAATATGGAAAAGGATTGAAATTTGGGGTTAATCAGGAGTATAAAGTACTGTTAGAGAAAAACGGAAAACCAGAGAAGTGCAAACATGTGGTGGTACCTCTTCAATACAGTGTGCAGTCAAGTGTGGCATTTTTTGCCTGTCTGGAAGGAAAAAGCTAGTTTGAGAGGCAGGAGGGCCATTTCTGTGATTTGGATTGTGACTGGAGGCAGAGATGGAGGGAGATGAGAAAAGGAAAGGAGCGGGGGTTTGCTTTAATTCAAAACATCTTGAGCTGTTAAAATTTTGGCCCTGCCTGGATAACAATAGTGGAAGGAACACCCCTTGTGGTATCTCTTTTCTTTAGACATTTCCATGCCTAAAAGTCATTGTCTGGCACTAATCTGTCTGACCCCTAATAAAACAAAATAAATACACCTCAGCAGGTTTTGCCACTGGCTTTGTCCAGTGTAACCCACTGGTTAACTGCCTGAAGCCAGAAGAGGCTGTCACTGCTCATTTGTGTGCAGACAGAGAGCTCTGGGCAGCACATGGCCTGCCATCGGCTGAAGCTGTTCACTGCGAACAGCCACGTTATCCCAGCTTTATTCCAAACACAGCAGAAGCAAACACAGAAATAACCCTGAGTAGAAAAGCACGGGATCATTAAAGGAGGAGAAGGGGGGGCTGCATTTCTCTAGCTTTTCAGATGGTATTGCCAACAATAGAGGAAAAGGGATTATCTTTTTGCTTCCAAGGTTGGGAGTCCTGTTTCAGGTTTCATATAATCAGAATGGTACAGCGCAGACAGCCATAATAACCTGCTCTGAAAGCTGCTCGCTGCACAATGGCAAATTGCTCATGGGCAGTGATGGCAAAATTTAATCCCTGCTCTTAGAATGCAACCCGCACAGCCACTCAAGACAACATAATAGCACTTTTGTAGCTCTCTGCTACAAACATCACTTTGAAAAGGATACAGCTGTGGAGGGGAGTCTCCACATGCGTCATTTTTGGCTGGCTACCAAGCAAGCAGAGCCTCAGACACTCTGCGCTCCCTCGTACAGCTCTGCCAGCTACTGCATAGTCACGCTCAGGGAAAGGAGAAGAAATGGATGGATCAGTGTGAGCAGTAAATTCAAGATGAAATTAAGTTACTCGGCTAGGTGAACAGGTTAGGAATTCATCTGCTGAAGAACTGGGAAGAGAGGAAACTGGGAGACAGCTCCAGTCTGGGATTAATCTACAATCTATAAAGCACTCTATGGACACAGGCAAGTCTCTAAAGCTGAGGTGTGTCAAACATCAGTCATTCCTTCGTCAAATGCTGACCCTATGATATGGTCATGCACAGAGGATCCCAGCACCAGCTGGGTGGTTGACACAGCACCAGCTATTTCTCTCATCTTCCCTCCACTGTTTTCCTGAGCTATCATATTCATACTGTTTCCACCTGCTAACTAAACCAACTAATGGAGCAAAGGATGCCAAAGCACACCCCATCTCCTCTCATCACTGTGCTAGTTCTGCACACCCAAAGTGCCTCTGTGCCCTGCAGAGCAGCCAGAGCTGTGAGCATCTGACCCAGCCACAACCAGAAGAGTCCCTTCCACCCCCTGAGCACCATTGTTGCTGGAGGGTTGCAGGAGGCAAGGCAGGAAGAGCCTGGGTTTCAGCTCTGGACCAGAGGGAGCAAGCACCCCCTCCAGAACTGACCATGGCAGCTTGTGATTTGAATCTCTACCAACCTACTGTTGACTGTTGCTGAAAGCACCAAGTATCAGCCAGCATTAGTTTATGCAAAACAAGTCCAAGAAAACTGTAAACTTCTTATGGATCACACCAAGAGAGATAATGAAGTGGTGTCTCATATGATACCACTTGGGCCTCTGCATCCCGATATTTATAGGAAGAATTTCCTTAGGATGGGCTGTTTCTCACAGCAAAGCTTTGGGACGTACCCTCCCCTCCTGGCACAAATAACGATACAGGATTTTGAGTGAATTGCCTAGTAATTTTGTCATGAACTGAACTGTTTTCTCCTTCCTCCCCACCTCACTGTATTACTGCTGGTAACAAGGGAGTTATTATCAATCAAGGCAAGCTACATTGTGATCTGTGCCACGGAAATCCATTCCAGATCTGAGGATAAAATGTGATTATATTTACACTTCCTTGACACAATTCAGGCAGCAAAATAACAGCTTTCTAGAGACATTTTTCTTCTTCATATTTAGATTTGTCAGTATTGCAGAGCTGTGTGAGAAGGGAGAAAATTATTACAGCAGCTGGGATTCAGTGATATGTTTTAGTTGCCTTACAAATGAAGATGTTTGGTTTATTGTGTTGTCTTCCCATCTTTTTCATCTCCAAGTTCCTTGAATACTGTCCAGAACATCCTCCAGATTGATGAAATTGCATTTCAATCAATACAGCTCTATGTAAATCTATTTTTGCTTTTGACACATCCCATAAATTATTTCTCCTTATAACCTTAATTGCTCTGTATTCATCACAGGAGATGGGATTTCTAACTCATGCAGCTGTTTACAAATTCAATTTGCAATTAATGAAGAAAGTCTGAGATTAAGCACTTCATACTTCCCCATCTCAAGTTGAAAAGGATACAATCGTGTTTTATACAGTCAGACTGTGCTTGGATGGTTTTATGTTAAAGGTGTAAGCTCCGGTCTTAGTCAACCTGAGGCTGGGCTTGTCCCCCTGGTGGGAACAAACACTATTCCTCATGACAAAAGTCTCATTTCTAGTAGAAAACCATATGTTGGCTTCTCCTTCCAACTCCAGCTACGATTTTCAGCCCATCCATCCTACCCAGGACACCAAAGAAGCCTCCTATCTCAATCCACATCAGTGCCTGCCACTGAATGTCCTGGCACAGCCAGGAAAATCCCTAAAGCTTTGCCCTGGAGTGAAATACAACCTAATCTCAGATTTTTACATCTTCTTTCTCTTTTTAGGAGTTGTATTACAACTTCTACAGAGTATTTCAGGGAAGGGTCATCTCCTGTCAACTTCTCAGATTCACAGAGACAGTTTTCAAATGAGGACCCAGCCTAAGAATGTTTCAGTATTCTTCTCACAGACACGTTACATAGCAGGAAAGCTGGGAAAAGGTGTTAACCAAAAGCATCAACAGCAATTTTTAAGGAACAGACCTGTAGAACTCCTGTTCAAATTTGATAATACACCATAATACACCGAGTTCATCTGTCGGAGAGCACACTGAATCTAGGAAAGAATGAAAGCACTTTCTTTCACAACTGGAATTCAAGATCTCTTCCCTGGCCAATTTTCCAATACCTGCAATTTGTATTTTCTCTCATTCAGAGCCTCGTTCCTCCCCATCTCCAGCAGAGACTGCCTTAGGCAAAGCAGAGCTCCTCTCCTTTTCACTTGTCCTCTTTTTTTACCTTCACCACTTACACAGTGAATTTGAAACTACAGGGTGCAATAGGAACATGTCCTTGCTCTGTCACTTAGTGCAGGCACAGAAAACTCTAGAGAAAACATAAATGTGTTAAAAAAATCAGGAGCCAAATTCCAGTGTAGTCACTGCTGATGGATCCAAGGTGACCAAGGCCTTCCCTAAAGACTTTTGTACAAGGAAGAATGAGGATCTTGAGTCTGTGCTACATTACCTGCTACTGGACAGTTATAATATCATTTATTAGAAATGCTGTGAATTCCTCTATGTATCCATCCAGTAAAAAATGAGATATGGTGCTGCAAGCTTGCTCAAGTAACATAACTACTACCATTCAAGCATGTCTATGTGTTACCCTGTGTTTACAAAGGTCTCCATGTTTAATAATAGACTAGAAACTCAACATGGGTCTTAGGAATCACATCAACAGCTCTAGAAACCTGTCCTGATACAGTACCAAAACCTGCTCAACTGAGCAACTGGTATTTGCTTTTGGAAAGGAATGGAATTCTGGTGCAGGAAGAATGAAGTTTTAATAAAGAGCAGCGACTGCTGAAGGGAATACTGAGGATGAGAAGCCAGGAGTCAGTAAACAAGCAGATGGTTAAAGAGGAAGGTTAAGTGGAGGTTAAATAAAACATGAGAAAGGAGGTGAACCAAAGACTGAATCCTGGAGGAAACAGAAGTGTTAAGCAGTAACAGAGTGTGTATGCACATGCGTGTCTTGGGGGAAGCCTCTCCACTGCATTCTTCCTTTTACACCTACAGAAAAGCCCCACACACTTCTTAGCGCTGCATATGTCCATGGCATCCATGGAAAAGTACTGAAGGCTCTTGTTAACCACAAGAGAGAAAATGCCAGGGCAGGCTTGGTGGTGGAGAGGTGAAAAGGAGCTGAAAAACCTTTAAAAGCTTCTTGCCTTGAAAAGGTAACCTCAAAGGGGTGAAAATCACCAATTCCAGGTAATTATGAGCACTTCCTTGCTGGACTGGCTCAAGCCAAAATCCTCCTTTCCTGATGGCTTCCAGAGGGGAGATGAAGCTGCTTCTGCTTGCCCGCTCCAACCTCCCTTTTTATCACCTCCTTTTCAATCCACTAGTGATCCCTCGTCTAACTTTATCAAGCCATCTATGAGAGGGATTTCTTTCTTCCCAATGTCAGTCTTGGAGGTGAGTGTGTTCTGGAAAAGCAGTAACTTTGATAATGAAATCCTTGGTAAGGCAGCACGTGCTCAATCCACGCTTCACCACCATATGGTAAAATTTTCCTCTCCAACAGATCTAATAAATAGTGTTTACAAATTCTTAGGCATGCCTCCCTAGCAAAATCCATTAAACCCACAACAAATACACTTATCATGGCATTAATTTGGTTAGAGATTTTCTCAGAGTATTGACAGCCGTATCTAATTTCTAAGGATTTATTTTTATTTCAAAAGATATTGGATGTATTTTTTCTTTACCCACTACAATTCCTTTATAATCGTGTTTCCTCTGAAGGCACAGGGCAGCTGCTTCACAATCATCCACTGCTAGACTACAGCCCCTCAAAAATATTCTTCAATAATTAATATCTTATATTTATTCACCAGTAAGAACTTAAACTTCCCAACACAGAGTGGCAAAGCCCTAAGACCATTCTTCCTACAACTGAACAGTGACATTTCATGGTTCAAACACCACTCCCTGCAGGGAGATTATCTAGTACCATGGTGTAGATATTAATATCTGCAGTCTGTGAAGTAGGATTTAATAATCTTAAATATAAATTTTAATATAAATTCTCTCACTCATGCTTGTTTCTTCCTAAAGATGAAACCAAGCAGACACCTCAAAAGCAGGGACTTCAATTTCTATTCAGTACCAGTTCCTGGTGCATTTCCTTTCTCAGTCAATCAAGTGATCTCTGCTAACAGCAAAACATCCAGACTAGTAGTGAACTAAGTGTCCTGCTGATGGATTCAGATGCCTGCATTCTTACTGAAATATAGATATTATCTGCCATATAGATGCAAGGCTCTCTTCCACCCCAGTAGTTTCAGATTTAGCCTATCAGTACAGACACATCACGGCACATGAATGCTAACATGGCATAGATCCAACCCACCGCAAGGACCAGCATCTCTGGTACATCATCTTCGCTACGTACTGGAGCCATGGCCTCATCCTCACCTCTTTATGTACGGACAAACACTGCAGTACCAGACTGCTGTGCTCGGTGAGTGGCAGCTCAGTTCCACAATACAAACACCCACATGTCAGCACCAAGCAATAGATTCCCACTGAATGTATACTGTTAGAGAGCTTTGAGCACCCAGGGTTGTGTGAAGTGTTCATGATGACAACTGAACTCAGGAATGGAGTTTCCTTCTGTTTGTATTTCTCTTGATAGGACACAGTTCCTCGGTTATGACAAACTCCATTCTGAAGATGTGTGAGCTGTTACAACTGAGTTAAAATGTGTGCAGCACCAAGTGAGAGTAAAGGCAGAAAGCCAGCACCCTCTGACATCTGCTCTGACCTGAGGCGCTCTCAGGTTGCATTGTGCTTCCTGCATCAGACTCTTCTCATCCCACAAATCCATAAATAAACTTTGGAGCAGAGAGAGAAAGAACCTAATTCCCTGATTGCAATGGCAGACTCCATCAGATAAAACAGCACTGAATTCATCCTCACACACCCTTAGCCCTCTTCTAACAACATGAGCAAACAGAGTCCAATCCATCTTCCCTAATAAATCTAACCACCTCTGTGGTCGGAATTTCCTGAAAAGCAGGACAGAGTTTTTAACTGAGCAAACCAGTAGCTCCCAGTCACCTGCTTAGTCCATTACCAGCCAGACATTACTGCATCAGGCAGCTGACCTGCATGCAGGCCTGGAATATTATCAAAGGTGGATATTTATCCAAAGATGATGCCAAATATTTCTAAGCATAGGGAAAAGTCTCAGCAGAAGAGTGTGTATAAGGAGTTGCAATTTTTCATGCACTCTTAATGATGAAAACTGCTTTTCTTCACTTCCAGTAATCAGTCATTAAGTTTCCAAGGTCAAATATTCAAGGCCAAAGTTGCAGCTCACATGAAAGACCATTGCTGTGTTGGTTTAGACCATTTCAAATGATGGCCTTGGGCTTGATTTTTCCAAAGTCACACTGTCTTTCCAATTGCTTTGGACAACAGTTTCCCACAGAACCAGTGCTTCCCAGTGACAGGAAATACTTTTGATGAGGTTAAACAGCTTGTCACTCCAAGTATGCTATTACCCAAACCACAGTGCAAACTCCAACCTCAAAACAACTGGCCCAACCTTTACTTCTGTGGCTGCACAACACCCAGCTCTGCACCACAGCTCATGGGATGTCCTTGAAATAACACTTAGTAACAACAGCTCTGCAAATAACAAGAAACGTACAAACAGTGGCACTTGGATTCTGGGAACAGCATTCCTCTGAACATACCCAAACCACAGCACAGCTACCCCTCAGGCTCTGCTGCTGTGGTCTGCAAGGGGCCACTGGTGGAAGGAATTCAATAGTACTCTGGATTTGGCTAGTGCAATGATCAGTAAACGTGATGCATTCTTTGCTAATGTGCTCAGTCTTATGTGTGCAAAAGGAGAAAACACTGAAACATACCGTATATAAACATGTGCTGTCTTCCCAACCATGGAAACGTGTTCTCTCCTTCCCTTATATTCTCTCTGTAGCATCTGCTCATTACAACATACCTTTGATTTGGTCCACAGCCTCAAAGCTTTTATGTGGCTTCTGCTCCACTCTAGGAATTTTGCAAATAAATTGCTGTACTGGATTTGTTTTGAAGAAAGCATTTGTTTGTTTTCAACTCATAGACTTGGCTAAATGAACAGGATCCAGCTCTGTGCTTTCTCCCAGGCTGTTTGGGTTCCAGTAATCCTTTGCTGCTGTATGTTTGAAGGAGATTAAGAGGACAAGGGATGGGGCAGAACTCGAGTGAGCCCTGCCTCCAGTTCCACATGACCTGTGCCCATGGACAACACTGACTGTCCCCTCTCTCCTCTGACAACAGCTTCCATGTGCATGTCAACATCCCAGCCTGGTAGAAGGAAGTAGGTGCACTCCCAGAGCAGCTGCTTTGTCCTGCTTTTAGATAATCACTTCAGAAGAAGAATCATGCCCAAAACATGTCCACTGCTCTCTGTGGGCTTCAAAGGGAATCTGAACAGTTAGTTCCCATGAACATGACAATGTTGTAGCAATTTTGGACTGATTAGTTCTTTTTCCAATATTTTCCATTATTATTTTAGTCTGTAGAAATAACATGGATCTGATTTGTATTTGATATATATCTGGATCTGGGCTTCCTGCCCCCATCCAGCACAGAATCTCCAAAACTGGCACTGACTGCGGAGCCGATGATAGGCATCTCTTATCAATATCAAAGATGCACATTAACATCTTAAAGCAAGTTTCTTTTTCATACCTCAAGTCTACCCAATGCAAAATTGGGATAAAGGTACTGAAACTGATGGCTGATTTAAAGATCTTGCACGCCACAAGACCCAGAGGCTGTTGGGAATAGAAAGGTAATGGGCACAAGTAGCAGAATGAGATTTGAAATCAGTGATTTCAAATGACTGATCAGAAGCTGTTGCGCAGACAGCAGATGAGAAAGAATGAGAGCTTCTAACATATAAAAGCTCAAACCTCAGGACCTTTGAGACCTCAGGACCTTTGAGGACAAAGACACTGCCTGAGAGGGGGAAGAAAGTCATACAAAGAATAACCTTGTAAATAGCACTATCATAATCAAAAAGATGTTTGTGAAAGGCACAGAACAAAATGGCTGGAGTCAATGGAGACAGGCCACATTTGGTGACAGAAGCATTTGCTTCCATAACCCCTAGTCATGTCAAGGTCAGGAAATAAAGTTCACAGTCTGAGCACACTTTGGTTATATCACACCTTGATCACACACAGGGGAAACTGCTCCAGAAAGGAAGCGCAGTCTTGTTTTATGCTAACAGTAACCAGCACATCCCATAATTTCCTCTGTGCTTCAGCAATGGAAGTGGTCCTTCCAGGTGAACAGCAGGGCAGCAATTATTTTTAGTGGCTAAAAAATTAATCTGATGCTCTCTTCTTGATATCTTCTCATCTACCTCAGAGTTAGCCTCCATCAGGGCCACAACTTCTATTTCCCTGGGATATCTTTACATAAGGCAATTTCACGCTGATAGAAAGACACTCACCAAAAAGTTCTTTAAAATAGTACTTAATGTTATCATTAGGCTGACAAAAGCAAGGTGACAGGTAGCCTAAGCTCAACAGAAAACTATGCTGTTACTTCATACCCACAATATAACACTGCTACAATAGCAATAACATGTGTGCATTATGGATTATCAATCCTGGAACAGCAGAACTGGCATCTCAATCAGCTGCTAAATTATTCTTAGCTAGTCCCTAAATTAAACATTTAAACAGATAACCCTATAGAGGATGCTTTAGAAGTGGTTTTATGAGATCTTAAGAGCCTGATGTGCAGCACTCCAGAGAACCAAGGATTTCTGCTTGGCTTTGGCTGCGACTGGGCAGCTCAGCATTGCTGGAGGCTGAACTCAACGGGGATGCCTGAATGGGTGCAGTTCCTCCCATCCGCTTTCTGAGGCAGATGCTCTGCACTGCCACAGGAGAGAGCAGGAGGGAAGGGAAGCAACTGCTGATCTGCTGGATGCCAGGAAAACCCAACCCTTTTTGGCCATATGTGTTTAAGGCAGGGCTGGGAATTAATAAGGATACTGGGCTGAAAATGTTCACTTACCACCTAATTCCACGACCTTGTGCAAATTGCCTAAGCACCATTCATAGCTATAAAAATGGACACAAAACACAGCCTGGACGATCTACCTGAAAGCATTATGCGTAATGGGTGTCTGAAAGCTGCTCCTGAGTCATTCCAATACAGGAGGAAGCCATACTGTATAAAAACCTGCTAGTGGCAAGCAGAGTAATTCTCTGCACCTACAAGTTTCCAAAGGCATCTCATACTGACCTACAAGACACTGTTCTCCAAAAGAATAAACACACCACCAAATAAGAAGAAAAATGCATGTATACCAAGGTACATAAATCTCTGGAGGATGTCATATAGTGACCTTTTACTGAGCCACATGTGGATTAGCTCTGCTGTATCACTCAGATGTCTTGAATTAATCCCCTTCTGGAAGATAATTGCACAGAAAACAAATAAAAATGATTTAAATAAAAATATTAGCTTTTGGAGTATTACTTCACCTTTCCCAAAGCTATTCTGTGCACATCCACATGTACCAGACTGTACTGAAAGATAGGAACTGATCTCACCTTATCCCTTTTTTGTTGCTGTCAAGGTATTTTTAATCACTTGTCTAGTATTATTAGCTTTTGTATTTTCTCTCGTAAGCCCTATTCAAAGTCAGAGCTTCCCTGTGCTCTGTATGTGTGAGTGGGCCAGTTCCCTCCTCAGCCAACCCTCAGGTTATCCTTACTGTGCTCAGGCACATCCACAGATCACAGTCATTGCATCCTGTGGTCAGCAAGTCCTGGGCTTATTCAGGCTTGTGGGTGTTCTTCTGAAGTCACTGATTTGGCTTTCAGGTTATGCTTGTTTCTCTGCTCCCACCTCTGCTCTTGTCCCACACTGAGGTTTGACCTTTCTTCTCCTCTTCTATCAGGCAGGACATGCAGGAGTGTATACACTGTGCTGAAGAGTTGGCTGGTTGATCACTGCAGGCAATGCCTCAGAGAAAGGGATACTTCAACCCCATTTAGCACCTGGGAAACTGGGGCACAAGATAGACTTGCCCTGGGTCTAACAGGAACATGGAAGCTGAACCCAGATTTGAATCCTACCTGAGACATCACAGCCACACAAATATCCTGTCTTACTGCATCTCTCTTAATCTGAATGCCATTATCTTTACCTTTTTTCTTTCCTTATAGGTAACAGCTATAATTAGTTTAAAGCATTTAAACCACTCTGAAATAGAAATTAAGTAACAAGTTATTAACATACTGCCTGCATCTTTCCCTCAGTGCACAGCAATTCCTAGTTTCACAGTGATCACCAAAGTACTGCATCCAGTGTCACAGACAGTACCAAATATTGTCACTAAACACATTAAAAGCAAAATATGACTTCATCAAATCTTTACACTATTGATACAGAAGAACCCTGTGCTCATGAACCTGTGGAGCGGAAGTTTTTTACCCACTTACATTTTGGTGCCTTTCATCTCAGCTTCTTTCTGAAGTTGATCATCCCTGTGGTGCCTAAATGAGGGATGACAGTGAACCCATAGGGAAAATAAGGCTGATGAAATGCAAAGCAGCCTTATTTATGCTGAGTCTGTGTGCAAAGTGCATTTCAAACTTCCTTGATTTTTCAGTAATAACCAATGTTGGGGGGGATGGGGCAAGCCAATATTTGCATTTGATATTTTGGAATATTTCATCTTTTTCTTTCTCCTTTGGCTCACTGAAGCACAATTATTACATTTTTTTCCATTTGACTTAAAGATCTGAGTGATAACTAAATCTCTGCAGGAAATGTAACTAGCATCTTTGGGGTCTGCAGATGGAGAGGGTGGGTTTGGGCAACCCCTCCTTTCAGCCGACAGGAGATGAATGTCAGTTGCTTGGATTTGGAGGCATGTTGCTGTGGGAGCCTCACACTGATGCTGTCAGTGTCATATTCCTGTTCCCCACTGAAAAGAATTACTTGACTTTGAAGTATTATCATGGTTGCTCCTCTTTAAACAGATCTCCTGTCTTTCTGAACAAAAGCCATGGGCTGTGAAGTACTGCTCCAGGGCTGGCCACCTTCAGGCACGGCTGGGGAGCAGCCAGCAAACCCCTCTGCCATACGGTGACTCCAGCATGCATCTGGCCAGGTTTTTGCCAGTAAAGCGCCAAAGACTGCTCTGTCCAGAGCACTACCATGTCTGGGCCTTCACTGGCCTGAATCAGCGCAATGTAAAACATTATCTGAAGGAGACAGGATCAATAAATGAGTCACTCAGTATTTCACCTTAGAAGTATGACTGGAGAACCCATCTGCAAAACCAAACAGATCAAACCCTCTCAGATACAAATCTGTGACATCAGTGAAATGCATTGAGTCAGGCAGTAAAGCACAAGAAAACCCTGTCCTGTTGATAATGTGACATTCTGCCTTTGCTCCTCATATTGCATAAATGAGGAGGGGCAGGCTTCCTCCCACTGTTTGCATGGAGGGAGTCTTGCTAATTTTTCACATCCAGCATTACAAACACAGCAGAAAGAGGGAAGGTGAGGCAGTCATCAGGCACACACAATAACACTTGCAGCTCTCAGGCTCAAGGCCTCCCCACAGCGGTGGCTCCGTGCTTATGAACACTCTAAGCGCATCCCTAATGATCTCACCCAGCCATAGCAGACAGCCAGGGCTTTGCTGCTA
Source organism: Coracopsis vasa (assembly GCA_026283785.1). NCBI lineage: Eukaryota > Metazoa > Chordata > Aves > Psittaciformes > Psittacidae > Coracopsis > Coracopsis vasa. The sequence goes on along the minus strand of JANHGB010052567.1, from coordinate 34,492 downwards.
GTTATCAGGCATCATGGTGGACCTGCTGCCCTGTTATGCAACTGAGAACTGCCAGAAACCTGTGAGCAGAGCCTCTAGTTGGATCTTCATTGTCTTCACCATAATTATTACACCTTTGTGATAAGCAGAAAGAAATCCAAACGACAGGTCTACAGCTCCCTTGGTCACAGGAGCAGAGAGGAATGAATCCAGTTGTGTTCCCAGCACTCCCACGGCTCTGTATCTGCTCCCACTATCCTCAGCTCTCCTTCCTCTATTTCAGACCATGCAGATAACAGCGTCCCTGAACACACAGAACTGGCAAAATGAAATAGGCAGTTCCAAATTTAGAAGATAGTTCTGTCCCCCCGGAGCTATATTTTCCTTGTTCCTATTGGCATTTCTCTTTTCTCCCTGAGCTGGGCTAAGCAGCTAGTCCTTACTGAGATCTATTCCCATATTTCTTCTGCCTGTGTCACAGCCAGGTGTTATAAGGGTATCTATATGAGTGTGGCAGCTCCAGGCTTCTTCTTGTCCCCAGAGCCACGCAAGCTGCATCACAGCTGGCAGGAAAACCAGGGCCCAGCAATGGGAACAGCCTTGAATTCAAGCCCAGTACTAAAGGAATTACTGACGTAACACCCCAGACTGTGTAGTGCAGACAAGTACACCAGGAAGTAGAATAGCCATAGCCTAAATGTCATCTCTGCATGAAGCTGAAAACAGAACACTACATTAATATCCCAGTGTGCTTTGCTGGTCTAAGTTCCATCCAAAATAAGGGTTCCATTTTGCTCCAAACCATGCAGGCAATTATTTGCTTGCAATGCAAACTAAGTAGATCCTGCTTTACCTTTCTACATTAACAACTCATTGATCATCAACCAGGCATGAGAAATATCAGCTCAAACTATAAATGCTCGTGAAATTTATGGTCAGAGAATGGTACAAAGAAAACCATACCAGAGCTGTCCCTTGAGGGTTCAGGTACTGCCTACTGTCTCCAGCAGTGGTGCAGCACAGACCTCTGCTCCTCAACTGAAAGGCAACCCTGTTCACTGGGCAGTGGTGCAGGCTGTTTTCTCTTGCACCAACGTGGACCACCACAGTTCCTCAGTTTGTTGCACTGACTTCCAAATATATAGCTGTAAAAATAAGCTATGGCCCTCAAATTTTGTGTGAATGAGCGTAAATCATTACTTCAAGCATGAAAACTGCAAACCTGCTTGTAAGATTTATTATTGTCAAGCTGGGCAATTACAGCATGGAGTCAGGTTTGTGTTTTAATAAATGAAGTACCAAAGCTCTTGCCAAAAGAAAAGAGGAAAAAAGAATTAAGTCAAACTTAATCTGATCCAGATGGGCTGCACCAGGTTGTCCCCCATGTGGCACTGGTTTGATAAGAGAGCCAGGTCTTCTGCTGCCCCACTGCCTGAGGAGATGACACATTGCAGAACCCAACTACAAGAAGATGCAGTGGGTTTTTAAATGACCCAAAATAACAATTAATTAACTCTTTGGGTTTTGTTGTGTGATGGGTTTGTGCTCAGCAGATTAAGTGCCAGCAGGGAGGCAACCAGCAGAAATAAATTCTGCTGCAGCCCTCAAAATGGCAGGGGTGGGGAACAATACAGACCCAGCTGGTGGTGACAGGCTTCAGCACAGCTTAAGGAAAGGTGAGAATATCCTCACTTAATTTGTAAAAGAAAACCAGTGGGGCCCTCTGCCAAAGTAACTGAACTGTGTAAGAGATACACTATGTTCTGTACTCTTTCTCCCTCCCAAACAAGTGCAAGATAAATACAGAAACACCTTCATCCTTCGATGCTGCCCACTGAGGAACACAGCTTAGTTTGCTGTATTCCACTGCTCCTCTTGCATGGACGTACGCAGCCATGTCCTCACAGTCAGGCAGTGCTAAATCCTGGTTTGGTCTTTTGCCTGTTCCCACAGATCTGGTATCTTCATCTGCAATTGTGCTCTGGATCAGCCTTCCCCCACGATCAGGCAGACCGCTGCTGTCCAACTGGTCACATAATGAGGAGCTTGAGTCCAGGCCAGGGATCCAACATCTGGGATACTCTGCTCCTGCATTTGTTTTGTCTCTCGTGGTAGAAGGACCATGAGGACTGAACCCACCAGAAACACTGCTACGGTCCTGCTCTGTCCCAGATTAAGGCGCACTGTCACACTCGGGGTCTAATGAAGAGCTCTTACTTTCTCCTCTTCCTTCTGCCCTTCTTACTGAGAATGTTTCTCATTTTTGCACCTGATCTCACTACTGACACTGCCAAGAAGGCCAACATAGGAGCTGAGACTCCCCCACATTGACAACTCAGCCGTGTCACACTTTGTGCTGGGCCACAGGATGGGGACAGATGGTATCAAAACCTGGCAATCCTTTGTCCCTTACCACCAATAAAAACCTATTTTCCAACAATCCCACAGACTGGTAAATGATGTCCTTGGCAACTTCATTCTGAGTTCTATCATTGCCTTCATTCCGTTTTGTAAAGTGCCCCATATCTTGCCTTGCTACTAATCTCAGTGTTCAGGGTCACAAGTGAATGAGACACAACTGCTTTCCATTAAAATGAGTGAGGAAATAGTTATGCTGCAGGAGAACCTGTGGTTTTGCTTGCAGTGTCAGAGGAGGCCACGGAGGTACCACAGGAGGCTCCATGGTACCTGCAGATACTGCCTGGCCTGGATCAGCTTCTTTGTATTCCAGTGGCTGGCAGCAAGCCACTAACTGTGTTTGAGTTTTTGCCCTCAGTAGATGGTTTTACTCCACTGGAGCCCAGCATCATGTGAGGTGGGGTGAGAGGAAAGGAAAACAGAAAGGCATCATCAGTGTATACCCAGTGTTCTGACATGCTAGTTAAGTTCTAAATTATGGTTTTAATTACTTGGCATGATTTATTGAGACAGTGTCTCAAGGTCAGAAAGCACCACAAAGTGACACAACTTGTCTGCCAGTTTGAATCTCTGTACTGAACTGCTCCCTTCTCTTCTGCACTGTCAGCCTCCTTGTGTCTCCTGCCACGCTACCCAGCATCAATGTGGTTGGAAGGGATAAGACAACAGTAAGTACCTTTGGGGTCTAATTTGGTAGCTCTGAGCCACAGTTGGAAAGGGAAAGATCTGTGGATAGTAAAACCGGACTGAAGGGCTGGGTTCCAAGGAGTGTGTAACACAGGTCTACCAAAGCAGTATGGCTGCCCCTGTGATAAAGAAATAAAAAACCCAACAAAGGAGAATGCTGCTGTAATGCCTCTCATGAAGCATGTCACAGCCTTCTGAGTGCGTGACAGAACAGACCTGCAATCCACTGAACTTGTCCTGTGCCAGCCTAAAATCAGCAAGAGGATGGTCAAGGCCCTGCCCAGGCCTATTCTGCCCATAGAGCTGTAAAGAACTCACTGATTTAAGTGCACCACAGGAGCTGCCTTGCTTCGCACCCAGTGCATAATGATGTGCTGCTGCCCTGCCAATTAAAGCTGTTAACACTCTTCATGCCTTTGGGAAGGAATTTGTGCCCTTCCTGTGGCAAAACAGTGCAGGGTGCCAAGCAAGAGACACTGGAATCCAACCCTGATGCATTTTAAGGCTTCTATAAATAATTAAGGGAGCTCATTAATTAATAAAAAGAAAGTGAAATTGAAAAAGCAGGAGGAGAGGGGCACTGAATACCCACTGGGGGATAATAAGTATGTCCTACACTGCAGCTTACACAGACTGAAGTCTTTTAGGGAGGGTAAAAGTGGCTTTGTGGTTTGAGCTAGAGAAACAAATCTTAGCTGGAAGGAAAATCTTCTGAGAATAACACAGCTACTTCCTAAACCCAAGTTACACTTGGGAAGATCTTTCAAGATTTACACACTCAAGTGAGGACAACATGGGATATATGCACATGCATCTGTGTATTTCTCAAACACATGAGAGGAAAAAAAAGGCTGTAGCTGATGCCCGAGGTTGGCTTGCACCAACACGTCTTTGGGGATGAGATAAAATACAGCAATGCAGAGAAAAACATCTTTCATTAATTAGATCATTATTAGTCTCCTTTGGCTCAAACATGGGCAGCTTTGAAACCCTAGCTGCTATCAAAGAAAAGTATTATAGAAGTTCCACAAAGACAGAAAGAAATACAGACAATAAAGTCTGGTAACATCCCAGTGGGTAAGAACTGGAAGAGTACACTGACTGCAAGTAACTAATTACAGCAGCTTTGAAATCAGCAGCTTAAATCTGTGCTAAACAGCAACACGGTGCTTTGGGCCACAGCTTCAAGTGCAGAGAAGAAACATGACAAACACACACACAGACAAGACATTCCAAAAGGAAAGCAGGAAACTGGAGGTGCAGCTGAATGCTTGTGAGGGCACAATTACTCAATGGGGGTTTGTAACTGCATTATTTCACGTGTACAGTTATCTCTTTGCACTCCTGCCTGCATATTCTTGTATAGGTTTTCAATGCCTATCTTCGAGTACGACCTTGGTATCTGAAAACACAAAACTTGCCTGAAGTACTGATCCACACACCTAGTAGGCATCAGGGTTTTGAACAGGTGAAAGGGGCTGGTTTCTGTCCTGTTACTGACACACTGCCTGACACAAATTGGTACTTTGCTGCTGATGACTTCTCATCTCCTGAATATTCCCCTTGGAAACTCTGGCATGCAGCTGGTGAGCCGTGCAGCACAAGCCAAGGGAGAGGAGATGTATGTCTACCCTACAGGAGGGAACACAGAGGAAAGGCACTAAATGAGCTTGAAGCCTACGATCTTGCCAGATCAAGAAAGTGGAAGGTAATAGAGGCAGCTGTGCTAAAGTGCTACCTTTTGCTGTCAAGCAGCCTGACATTTGCCCTGGTTTCAAATACTTATAATCTGTTGTGAAATATCCTTTGGATTTTCCTGTCAGCAGCTCTGCAGGGATGCAGGGGGCATGGCTGGGCAGGCAGGAGGACGATGCATGAGGCCATTCAGCCCCTGCTACCAGCCCTGCAGAGCCTGTCCGGGACTGGGATACAGCCTCCATGGGAAAGAACCTTCCTTCTTCCAACTCTGCTACAAGAGCCTCCACCGTGAAACAAACACCATGTACATTGGATGCAAAAGGTATATAAGCAGAGGGAAAAGCAGTCAACAATAAGATTTAAGGTATTAAGGCAATACCCTAAATAATATCCTTATTTCCTACTGTACAGCCTATATGGCTCTTCACCATGACAGATGTTTAATAACACACAGCCAGTTGTATGCAAGTAGTAAAGAAACAGTTCCCAGTGTGGGGCCAGCACAACCCTTATTTCTGTATTTTTCTCCCCCAGTGTAAGACTCAAAGCTAGAATAACTTTCACATCTGCTCCACCATCAGGTTTTAGTGCTCTAACTCCAATGTATTGGCACCCCATGCTCCCAGAAAATGATACTAATCCTAAAATATGTGTCTGATGTAATGTCTGTAAGTAAAATGCAGGGGGAAGGGGTTGGGGTTTATTTGCACTGTTAGCAGCCTGCTGTGCCTTCCACGAAAGGGCAAAAGAAAGGAACAGAACTTGAGGAAATCATGCTAAACAATAGTTGCAGAAAAGTCACTCGTTACTACTCCACAGTAGTAATAAAAGTCTGCATAAATGTAAGAACTAATGGATGAAATAGTAATTAAAAAAAAAGATATTGTCACCTGATAGGGAAAAAAATCCCTGTCCAAGGCTGCTATGATTTATTAATATAAGTAATCAATAGCAATAGGTCTGTATCAGTTTTACATCTAATTTAAACTTTCAGGTCTCAATGTACTCATTAAATAATAGAATAGATTTACATATTTTAATTATATTTTATGGATTCTGAACATAATGTAATTTAAAGAGTTTTTCAGGAGATGATTAATGAACAGGGCAGCCCAATGTTCTGTACAGCCATTGTGTGTGCAGGACTTCAGTGTGGCATGAGCTCAACCCCTGACCTGAGCAGCAGTGGGGTCACCTACACATGTAATCACGTGCATTGAACAACTGCTTGTGCTGAAATGAAGAACCAGAGGGCAGAGTGAAGGTGCAAACCCTTTTGGCTTTTAGCCCCCCCACAAGCAATCAATTATACCAGGAATACATCAAGACATAGGCTCAGAAAAGTACAGCCCAGCTGTGTTCAATGAGCAGGACTGTGTGAAACACAGAAAAGGTATTTCAGGTCTTATGCCAAGGACCTGTCAAGGTGATACCCCTTAGCCCAAGCACCACTCCTGCACACGTTCAGGTGTGTTGTGTATTTTACAAGTGGGAAACTGGGCTCTGGAAGAAGGAAAATTAACTTGACCCAGGTCCCAGAGCAGATACGGACAGAGCCAAGACAGGACTCTCTATTTCTACCCTTCTTATCCAGCTGTTAGGCTGAAAGAATGATTTCAGAACAGGCTGCTGTGTTCAAAACTGCTTTTCCAACCACATCAGATCAGCTAATAAAAGGTACTAAATCTTTCTGCAAACCTTGAGTCTCTCACATCCTTAAACAGCCACAATTGCAACACCATCACTATTGCTTCTACATTCAGGAATTACCTATCAATAAGATACAGCTCCCTCAAACCAGGGTCAAAACCTACTGAAATAACATCTCCATGAGCCCCAGCTTCCTTCTGAAGACAGGAAGCAAAGAAGATTTGAAATAAAACCTGAAATGCAAACACAGAGGAAAGGAGGTCAGCACTGCCAGCTCTCTTGACTCCACTGAAGATCTTTAATGCTCCATGTTTCCTTCACAGCTTCAGCTATTTGGTCTTGTGAGCAAAGAAATTGAGTTTCTAGTACTCATGACTGTGGAAGAAAAGCTGAAAATTCATCTGTTGACTGCTTTGAACTGTTGCACAGCAAATGGTCACATACAGTAAGATTTTTCCTACTATTACAGCCAGATTAGACCTTGTTCTGCAGAAACCATCATGGTAATAAGCTGTACAACTTGAGGTTAGTAAATTCTGTAAATGTTTCCTTGATGTTCATATATTCTTCGTTCACCATACAGTGCCCTGTCCTTCTAGTCATGGAATGCTGTTTTGGGAGTGGCAACAAGTGATTTAATTAATCTGTTATCTTCTGCCCTCATGAATTTTTTCTCTATCACATAACAAGTTTATTTTCATGGTTCAATAATTCCTTGTTCTTGCTTCTAATACCTCTTCCCCTGAATATGCAAGGAGGTGATGATTCAGTTTCACTGACTTTCCCAAAAAGAAGGATTTAAAATCAACTGTAAAATAAGCTAAACCACAACAAGGGGAGGAATTCCCTCCAAAATCAACCTGTGATAGCTGAAACAGAAATCCACTACAAGGTAATCTGTAAGGAGGCATGTCCTAAGAGAACAAACAGTACAAGATCTGTACAGATTTTGATGCTGCTTGTGTTCCAGCTCTCTGCTTGAGCAACCTACACAAGTTCCACTACAGGAGAAAACATTAAAGCCTTCTGACACACACCTTAGTTAACCAAAGTGAGTCGTAGGGTTACAGCTATATCCACTAGCAGATCAGACGTGCTTAAACATCCTACTAGTTAAGACTGCATCAGCCTTGACCTCTAGGCAAGGTCTTTTCTCTTCTAGCTTAGCCGTACCTTCAACTCATAAAGCAAGTTTCATTATCTTCTCTGAAGAACCTGAATGCATCACTTTGCCATCACTGCCAGTGCTGTTACCATCAGAAGCTTGTCCCTAGGGTCTCATCTCTCAGATGGCATCCCTGTTCCCTTCAGCCTTGGCTCCTATTCCAGCTCTCGCTGATGTTTCTGCATTTGCTCAGTAAACACACCAGGTTCTGTATAATGTAAAACATGAGCATCTCCTACACTGATAGAATTACTTCTGTGCTTACACAGCTACTTAATTCCATTTTGCCATTGATTTGTCATTTTAAAGTTAAATAACAAACATGGATTATAGCCAGAATACTAAGTGTTGCTTTTTCCTCCTCTAGTTTTTGATTTATGTGTTTATTTACTGATAGATTTAAGTACTCCCTATTGCATTTCACACATAATCTGGCAAATCCTGAGGATTTACTTTCACAATTGATTAGAAAAGTCAATGTTCTACAGATAGGATTAAAATGGGAAATATCAAGAAGCTTTGATGGAATCTGCTTATGACAAATATCTCCACTAGGCTCTCCTGCCCTTAAAAACCTGTGCTGTGTGTTGTCAATGTTGTGATGACAGAACCATCTCCTACTACAGGTATTATGTCAACTAAAGAAATATACTTGCTCAGTTGTCCATTGTGGGAGGGCCTTGTAAGCTTCTCATTATAAGCACATGGGAAAAGATCAGTGTTTTCCATTTGCTGGTAGCTTTCTTCTCCTCAAAACACAACCAGACAGGCTGGGAGGCAAGTGCTGAGGCAAACAGTGTTTGAGTGTTGTCACTTGAGGAGTCTAAATTTAAAAACTCAAAAATGGCAACATGTGACATTTTGTTTTTTCCTTTTTTGTTCTAGCTCCAAACCACGTTTGACTTCTTCAGTTTCAGTTATTTTTAAATCAATGCCTAGAATTTTTTTAATGCTTTTTGATAGGGCAAACTGCTTTGTAGCATTTGGATTCCCTGACAAACGGTGAACCTGGTTCCTTCTGATCCACTCTCACAACCAAAACCAGATCAGTTATTCACACACAGCTCACTCCACAGTGGAATAATTTTCCAGATCATGACATTTCAGTGCAGAGTGATAAAAAGATTAGGCTCGTGTCAGAGAGCAGATTACAGGGCAGCCTGAAGAAGTAGACCTATTCCTAATCCCATCGTCCTGGGGCTGGGGTCCCTCTCGCTGGCCTTCACTGGTGCTGCTAGATAGTGAAATAAAATTCTGCTGCACAGTGCCATCAGTGGTTTCAGTTCCTAAGATAGGCTTTGTTTTGCTGTTCTTAGTGAATTTAATGCCAACATGTGGGGGCAAAAGAAAGCCCCCATGGCTCATGCTGGGGCTGAGGAATTTCTGAAGAGAGCAAGGCATTGCTACACTATTAGCTGACCACTGGAATTTGTAGAACAGTCAGTACTGATTGACCTTGCCTGGTAGAGAAAGGTCAAGCGAGCAGACAGGAGAAGGTGAACATAAACCACTCTATGCTAAAAAGTCACACAAAGTCAGAGACAGACAATGCCCCACGAGTCTGACACACTGGAAAACACCCCAATTAAGTGAGAATTACCATCCCCATTAAGTGGCAGCCATCACTGTTTAATTGCTATCCAGGGAGGCATCCTGATTGAGAGCAGATGAAGTTTAGCACATCTTGGGCAGTAGATTATTGCTTGGATATGAAGGAAAGGAAAACCAGAAATACAAGACTAAGGCATTTTAGGCTAAAGCTGGAGGTGTTCATTTTTGCTGGATAACACAGAGCAGAGCTTGGGCTCCACTGTATTGGGGTGTCTTCCTCTCCTCATCCACAAGGTCAGGGTCTTGCAGGGACTGGGGATGATACAACCCTCTTTTGCCATTTGTTTGCTCCCAAGTGGGGAAGCAGCAGGAGTGGAGTCCTGCTCCAGGAGGACACTCAACCCAACCCAGGGTGGACTGTCATGTTGTGGCTCTGTTTTCACTGCAGAGCTCAGAACAGCTCTAAAGCACTTTTTATTCAGCTTGAATCAGGACCCCTGTTCCTACTCTATATCCTCCAGCCTCAGTGAAGACTATGGCTTTGTCAAGATAATGTGACCCTTTTTTTTTTTTTATTATTTTTCATAACCCAGAAATTCCTCTTTCTTTGACCTTTAAATGAAGATGCGTGCCAAGAAAAATCCAGGGCTTGTTATCAAGACAATCTGTGGCACAGGCTGTGTGGTAATGTCCTCCTGAGGTGATGAATCAGATCTATCAGTGTCTAGATACTAAGGCCTTTTTTATCCTTGCAAACTTGGCTTTCCAAATCTTTAAGCCTGATCAGAGATACAGGCACTACAAGAGCTTACTTAAATCTCAGCAAGACAAAAAGAGGGCGAGGAGGAGAGCGCTCACATAAAATAAAGAACAGCACTTTTTAAAGATAAAATATAACTCTAGGTACAATGAAAGCCTTTAGAGAACAGAAGAGATCTTTGTCAGGAATGTATCTCATTTAAACCCATTGTTTCACTGCATGCTTTGCAGAAAGGCAGCCATTTATCTTGCCTTTTTTTCTCCCTTTTCCTGATGCTAGTTTCCATTTCATTAGGAAATGAATCACTGATGAGGTGCTAGTCCTGTCTCCCTGCAAGCAGACCTCGGAAACAGCGGAGTCAGGAAAAAGAAAATTATATATATTGTCTTACAACCAAAACCCTGAATGTTTTTACAAGTTCAGTATTATATATGTTGTGCTGCATTATGGATAGCTGCTGCTTAGGGTTTATAGTATGCAGGCAAATAATTCCAAGCCAGAGTACCTGTGGTTAGATATCTTCAACATGTGTTAAGGCCCAACAGGAAGAAATTTTCAAAGGGAAAAGCAAAGGGCAGAAGAATTCCTAGATTTCCACACAATTTCCCCTGTGGGTGCTGTGAACTGAACCTTCCTGGTTCACAGCACATTGCTGGAACAGTGTACCATGTCCCAGAAAGCTCAGAGGGATCTCTCATTTTCACACTTGGTGTACTGCACACGCATTTGTTTGTAGAGTTATATGCCCAGACAAGGAGACAATCACATTTCTGTAGCTTGAGTACCCCTGTGATGAGGCATAATCGTGTTGTGGTTTTGCACAGAGAAGCAAACTCCCAATAAAGCCACCTCAGCTTGAGGTTGACCTCTCATTCAACACAACATGGATCAGGGCATTTTCTGTGCACTGCAGCTGCACACTGAGCACACAGAAGGTGTCAGGTACGGTGCAGTCTACACCCAAATATCCTTAATCTGATGACGCCTGAAAAGGCAAATCCTGACCCATACAGCAGTTCATTTTGGCTACTTCAGGTGTTCCACAGAGAGAAAGGAAGAGAGGGGACATTGCTTTCCTACCCTCTGCATGAACACATTCACCACTGATTGTACTGGCATGACACACAAACCAAACTGTTGCCAGAAATGCCCATCTTGGAGCTTGAAAAATGCGTCTAATAAAATATACTTCTCTCAACCATTCTAAGTCTAAGTCTATCCTCTGACAACACTTTACATTACTATCATGATGCTGTGTGAACCTTCACAGCTTCCAGCTACATTCTGGTTAAATTTCAGTTGGATAACCACAAAAGAAAACAAACGGATTTAGGATTTGCAGAATCTTGTCCCTCAGCTTTATAAGGTTAAGAAACATAATGCACATATTTATTTTCTACCATTTGATACTTCCATTTAGTAGGCATGTAGCATTTAGCAAAGACACACTGGATTGACCTACTCATAAGAAGCACATGAAGAGGAATCACCACTTTTCATTCAAGCAACCAAAAAGCTTTGAAAAATGCTGTACTGGGATGTTGATCAAACTCCTGCACAGCTACAATTCCCACAAGGGCTTCTTATTTTGAAGATCCAGATTTACTGACCAGCAGAAAAATCCAACAGCCTTCTGAGTCTCCCCCTTCTTCACCCTTAGGAGAAAACCTTCTTCACATGATGCAAGTTAAAAGCCTAAGGTCACGCTGCAATCCCAATTACCTACCAGAACACAAAACTAAACCCACCAAGTCACCCTTAAAACTAAACGCTATCCCACCTTCTGCTTCTCCTGGAAAAGTGCTTTTACTTTGCAGATTGCTTTTTTACTTGTTCTAGAGTGAATTGGTTTGTATCTCAAAGCTACTTGTAACTAAATAAACCTATACTACTGATTATAATGTTGCATTGGTTTTTTGGAGTGCCTGCCTCTCCATTATCCTGCTGCTCCTCGTTTTCTGTTCTTAATAAAACATTTCCAGGTCAGAGACAGTGATAGAATCATAGAATGGTTTGGGCATGGGCAGGGACTCGCCACTCTAGACCATGTCATCGAAGGCTCCGTCCAACCTGGCCTTGAACGCTGCCAGGGATGGAGCATTTACCATTGTCCTTTCTGTATTCTGTTGTACTGGGGTCTTCTCCCCTCTGTGTTCCTGTATTTGTGCAACTCACAGTGCACAGCATTTTCAGTAATGAGTTTCTATGTTTTTCCTCATGGCCAGTTTTATTTCCTCTGTTTCTGTTTTCCCTCCTTCATATTTGAGCAAAGGAGGAAACCTCAAATGAACTGTGCATCAGCCCACTGATAAAGTGGAGTACCTTTCCCTGCAGTAATTACCATTGCCTAATCTATACTCAAGCACAGCAAATCATTTTTATGTGTCTATGCTCTGTAACTTGCAGAAAGAAGCCCTAGTCATAGGTAGACAGCATATGAATTGCCAGAAAAATCCCTGCTTGTGTACACATCATTTATAACCCAGCCAGCCCAGTGCTTGCACAGGGTTTTGCCCACTAAACATCTCATGAATCATTGACTTCCTTTAAAAAGATAACAATAATTTCAAAGAGGTGAGTGGGATTGGACTGGATCATTATGTTCTCCCTCTAGGGCAGGGAGTTAAAAGTTTTAATTTTCTTTCATCAATCTAAGTCATCACCCAGGGCTGGAGCCTGATGTTTGACTTCCACTAGGGGAAACCTTAGGTAAGATGAGATCTGAGCACTCTCCACAGAGGACTCCAGTGATGCTACTACACTCGTTCAGAAATCTGTATCTTCAGATGACTATAACCTTGCACCAAGCCCACTAAAGCCACCAGCAGCAGAGCCATCTGCCTGTCTGCTTTTCACAAGTTTAGAAGGAAAGAGAAGGGAGCAGGGAGATGTTACTTTTGCGATCAGGACTTCCCAACCAGGTTTGTGTGTCCAGTATTATACAGCACAGCCCTAATGAGTTCAGCATGGCTTTGGTAGCCATGGATTCACTGCACATATTCTGTAGAGCTGATTTGTTCAGGGAACACATTTGGGGTTTCCAGACATCTGGCAACCCAAGGTATTCCTCCAAACTGACATTCAGGAGCCTGAATAATTGTTCTAAACCTTCAAATCTAGTCAGAAAAACACAATATGGCCTCATAAAAGCAGATGTACTGTACTCAGGGTGGAAGTGTTACTCACTTTCTCAGCATGTGTCCTGTGGTGGTGCGTTGCTTTCTCCCCCATCACTTCAGGACTGCATCCCACTCTGCACCTGAATCCCATTTTGTTTGTTGTTTCACTGGCTCTAGAGCAGCAGTGGGCTTTTTTGTTACCTTTGCGTAATAGAGGACCCTGAATCCTTGTTTAAAGTTGATGGCTGATGCTCTGATGTGCCATCACTCCAGCCACAACTACCAAAGCCCTGAGCTAAGCAGTTTTTCTTGCAATTAATCTGATGGTTTTTTCTTTTGCAATAACTGCACATCCATTTAATGCTTCCCCAAAAAGTGCTAATAATTTTTTTAACTGCTGAATATTTTATACAACTGATTTCCAGTACGTGCATTCTTTCTTTATTATTTTTTGTTAAATTGACTTGGTTTTAGCCAGCTGTAAGCATTCTTCATATTCCTGTCAAGAATGGAGGATCTTTCTCATAGTAGCTGTGCAGAAAATGAGATACTGAATGTCCCCTACAGTCCATAACCTTATGTAAAAAATACAACAGAAGGCTGAGATGAGCAGAAGGCAGCAAACAGGGAAGCTCGTAAGGCAGAGGTGGGAAAGAAAAATATTACAGAGCCACCATCATGGCTTACCTGGAGTTCCCAAGAGTTTCAGAGGAATCCTGGCAGGACGAAGTTCAGCACAGTCATTGATGCAAGATGCTCCAAGCCTTCTGTACGTCAGCTTCGAGCTTTCTCATGGTGTGTTTCATGTCTTCAACCTGGAGAAGAAGATACCATATTAATATATCAAAAGACAAAGCAACTCAGAGAAGACAGTGTCAGAAACCTGTTTACAACAGGCTGTTGATGGCACATTGTACCAACTATGCTAAAAACCACTTCTGTAGGCAAAAGGAAGATGAGGGCACCAAGTTCATTGCTTTCTTAACCCATCTACTGACACCGGCAATAAAGATAGTCCTGCCTTTAGGACTGTATTTAGTGAAGTTTTCCAAACAACCCATTTCCTATGTGCCACAGAAGACAACTGGAGTGACAGACCGCAGACAGGGCAGCAGTGAGCAAATCAGTCAGGTCTGAAGCACCTTTCCCAGCCTCAAAACAAGATCCACCTTTTCTTCTAGCAGCTGTGCCCAGGAATACAAACACAGATGTGATGGAAGGAGACTCCTGCACTGCACAATCACCACCATGTATCAGCTACTGCAGGGGATACGGCCTGGAGGAGAAACTGAACTGCAAAGGACTAATCTTACCCAGCTACTGCTTAACTAATATTCAGTTCCCTATTCAGGATACAGAATTGACTTACAGTTGAATAGGAATATCAGAGTATTTAAATAAAAGGCATTTCAATAAAAATAAATTCAATCTAAAGAAAATATTTTTAAAGGTACGGATGAATAGAACTGGTGTTTCTACCCTTACACACTAAAGATATGTGCTCTTTAAAATCTAGTGTCATCAACCTATGATGTTTTAAGAGTACATTTATATTTAGATGCTCACCCAGATTTCCTTGTAAATTAAACTGAAGCCCTCAGAGATACTTCACTTCCTTTTGTTCTTTCCTCTCTAATTATACTGTGGCACTAATTATCTTATGGGCAGAAACAGTCTATAGATTGCTGCTGCTTCAAAAACTCAACCGCTGCTCCTGCTACTCTCTTACCTTCTGAGTATCTTCATTCAGTCAAAAAAAAAAGCAACCTGAAACACCACACAAAGCAAACAAGACTGCTCTAAGTTCTCTCCTTTTCTGCAAGTTCTCTGCCTCCCCAGTTCCCACCTGCTTTCTATCACTACCAATCCCCAAAGTCTGCTTCATGGTTATCCTTGATCTACAGCACTTCTCTAGACTACAGATGGTACCTCTGCTCTAAAAAGCATGACTGTTTCCCAAGTAACACAATTCAAGTCATTAGGATCTTCTCCTGTAGCCTTTATGCGGACAAGTAGTCTACCTCTAGTGTAATCCCATCTGGAGTAACTTAACAGCAGCTGCCAATAGTGGAACCACGAATTTCTTAATCTCAGAAAATGATTGTAAAATTGGATCATCAAAGAGCACATTGCAGTGAATGCACCTGGCATTTCCTTTTAAGCATAAGCTCAATAAATGATGTCTCTACTGTTAAATCATGCAATGTTAACTTATTGCTAATGGCACAAACGTATGCTCACTTCACAAGATCTACCACATTAAGACTCTCTAAAGAGAAGGAAAAAAGGTATCTTAACAAATTTTTCAACTCATCAACTCACCATGGAGTCAACTTAAAGCATTGATTAATAGGACCCTTGCTATCCCAGCTGAACCTGTAAGTAGCTTAATAAGATATAAAATATTCTGCTCAGGGTTTTTAGTTTAATACTTTTTTATTGATTTTTTTAGAAGAAAATACAAGAGCAGTGTGCATCTAAAGCAGTCTGCACAAGGCCTTCATTTTGCACTGGCACATCAGAAGTAACATTCATGCATTTTTCACGTGTCATCAACCCGCATGACCTTTAAACTGTTATTCAACACGAAAATTAAACATCTAGCAAAAAGCTCTGAAAGAAGGATTCATTAGAGAGTACCTCGGATGTGCTGCACATTGCATCAAGTCACACACACGTCTAATGGGAAGCTGTTGACATCTCTTAACACCAGTGGTGAGCACGACAAGTCTCTTTGGTGGCGAAGAGGTTACCCTACTGTACAAGCTCAGGATGTAGTTGGGTATTTACGAGTCTCATGAGAACAGAGAAGTCAAACGACTTCACCAAGATCACACACCTATAGGGCATTCACAGCTGTGGTATCTCCTTGGTGCTCTGCAGCCCTGTATTACACAGATAATACATCACAGCTGCCACCCTCTCCAGGCCTTCTCACTTTTTCCCCACTCTAGACCATCATCATCATATTCCCACCAGCAGCTCCCTTCTCCCCAAGGCAGTCTGACAACTCTACCCTCAACTTGAGCTTTAACCACAAGGCTTTCCTTCTGCCCTGCTGAGACCAGCCTCCTTGAATCTCCTTCTCCTGTACAGGCACAATGAAATAGCTGTGTGCTTTCCCCAGCTTGAATCAAAGTGTTCAAGTTCTTCCGTTTGTTTGATTTCTGAGGGCAAGGACAAAGTGTTCCAATCACCTCAAAGCCACCAATCGCTCCTGACGGCCCTCACAGCAGGCAGCTAGGAGCGTTCCCACCTCCATTTGTCATGGTGCCCATGCTATGTGGCTCTAAAGTCATTACACAGGGCAAGAGACAGAGCTGCCTAAAGCACAGGTCTGCTTAATGGGCAACCAGGTTATTGTTGTTCGCTGTTTTATCTCACTTTGTTTTTCAGTGTCTTGCCTAGAGCAAAAGGCCTAGAGTCACCACCACTGGGAAGCCCCATGATCACACAGGCATATTCTCCATGAGTCGGAGCATAAGGCAGGTTTCAGACACGCTTATAACATCCTGAACAGAACTGCCTTCCCCCTGTCCAACAGTGACCCCTTTGTGACATTGCTCAGTAACAAGCACAGACTTTGCGGGGAGGGGGATTGTAATCATTAAATTGTAAATCCCTTTAAATGCAAAGATCAAAGGGAAAGTTTCAATCCAATGACACATAATTAAAAATGCAGACGTGAAGAGCTTTGATTCATGAATGCTTATGTACTTTTAAATTGTTGCCAGGGAGATCAGGGCATGAGAAAATTAAAACCCATTACGCTTCAAAAGGATAAATGATTTTCACAGCTTTCGAACATTATTTCCTGTTGTGCACATTTTTGTGTGGTTTCACATTTCCCCGCCCTGCCCCAGCAGATTAGTTCTGAAAAATGTTTTCCAGAAAATGTTCAGAACTCAATGAGATTAAAAGGAGATTAGTGAGCGGCCTGGATGGAGAGTTCCCATTGGCACTCAATGGCAAATGCTCGGGGCAGTTACAGAGGAACCCCAACACACACATTTTACCCTTTTACCTGTTTTAAATTAAGGAGCTGCGACCTTTTCATTCATTATGCTTTTTCTAATGGAGGCAGTACAATACAATACGGTACAGGCCATAAGCCAAATCTCCCTGAAGTTAAAAGAAAATATTCCCATAGCTGCAGTGGTTTCAATCTGTTTGTTTAACATTTCTCACTTGTAAAATCAAAGCACTTAACTGAAAGGAAAAGGCTGCTTCCTATTTCACAAATACAAAATTGAGACTTGCAAAGTGGATGCGATTCTCAACCATCACATCATGAATGCCAGACTTAGTCTAGAGCTGTCAAGCTACAGCAAATACTCCCACTTCTGATCCATGGTGTCTTTCAGATCTGCCCTGCTTCAACACGTGACTTTAACACTCCCAACTGGCACCTGAGACATCCTTTGAAGTGTTTTAAAATCATCCCAATCTTACAAGAGACAAACAGTGCTGCTTCATATTTGCAAACATTTAGCAGTTAATTTCTTTGTCAGAAATGTATTACTGAAATCCACCTGTGAGATGATGGTTACAATGACTCACGGGCAGCAGTTTCATTAGTGGCCTGAAAGTACACGTGAAAACAAGAAAATCTTCAGTGCTCAACTCATATTGCTGCTTAACCACTGGCAACAGGAAGGGTGAGGATGATCAGATGAAACCTTGAAACCTGTACTGTACACAGCTAGGTATTAGCTGGCCACTCTCCCTCTACAGTTGAGGGAATACAGGAAGATTGATCTCATCTGCAAATACCTACATATGTGACTTCAGGTGCCTCCGTACCATGAGGATGTTTTTGATTTGTATGTATGAAGTCACATAGGATGAATCTCACCATTCAAACATGTAGCTTTGGGATGAGGGAATAGATACAGCCCCAGAGACACAGCAGTTCTAAATACACCAGAAATCCCACTCTGTTTCCATGCTTTGGAATTTCAGGAGTCCACTTTTTCAATGAAGTAAGGTGCAGCTGCAACATGTCTGCATCTGGCTGACTTGCTCCTCACTCTACTGTGGCATTTTTCAGCTGTCAGTCGAGCCAGCCTTCACAAAATTTTCCCTGAAGGGGAAAAGCCAGAGACAAGTAGCAGCAGACTAACCGAGCACTGAACAGTTCAGCAGGCATTTGATGGTGAAAGCAAAAACCCTCTGTATTTACTTTTGAGCATATGAATCAGACATTGTTTCTGCTGGAGACGAGTCTACTTCCGAAAAGTGTCTCTATGGTGGCAGCCAGCTGAGACACAGCATAAGGGGCTATCCACATAATGCCTTGATGCTGCCTTTGTTACCCACTGCATTTGCTGAGATAGCTCCAGGAGTAAGGCACCCCACGTCTAATACATCACCCCTTCTTATTTATTATTTCTAATGTCTGAATAGCAAATAGGACATGATGAATTTATCCTTAAGTTGGTGGCTGCTCAAGAATATGCTTATATTAGTCTTTGTTTACACTTATTGGATCAATAATGTTGCTACATAATTCTTATTCTGCAGATTTCAGTCCAAAGGAGATTTTCTAGTCTCAGTTTCTTTGTGACACAGACCATAACACTTAATCCATTTACTGCAAGGCTGAGATCAGTAACTCGCATTTGACTAAGGCAGAAACATTTGGTGTTGACTTGACTTCAAGAAGTGGAGAAGCAGTTTATTCAATTTTTTTTTCCTAAGTGCCTTACTTTTCATATGAATTTGGTCATAATGTCCCCACCAGCATTTTCTGCGTGAAACAGCAAAACCACTCCACGTCCAAGCACCTGGATCCTCTCATACGTTTGGCTGTTAAACACTGTCTTCTTCCATATACTCTCTGCAGAACAACTGTCCTGTCTTAAGGGAGCAAGAGATCAGCTCCTCTACAAGTTTAAGTGAGCTCTGGTTCATTACTGATACCAGTTTACATCATCTGTTTTACCTTGAACCTGGCAGTGCTCTAAGAGCTGGTTGACAACTCCCGGATAGTGAAGACTCTCTGATCTGAGTTGCCTCCTCATTCATGTGAATACTCAAGACTTCTCCAAACTCCCCAGGGAAGGAGCTGATCACACTCCATACCAGAAGGGTTGCCTAACCTAGTTCAGGGCTCTTCTGAAGGCCCTGGACCCATATGCGCTCAGTCTCTAGTTTAAAGGAATTCACCTAAGATGAGGTACCCAATTTCATCATGCTTTCCTCAAGCTTTTTCTCAAGTGCCCATATTGCTCTGCTCAGCACTTCTTGCCTTCAAAAGCAACATGCTCCTTGTAAAACAAGGGACAAGGGCATATTTATTGCACCCCAGAGGCGCCACAGGCAATCTGAGAATTATCTCTGCAGATCTGTATTGTGCTTCTGCAGCAGCACACCACACACAAGGTTTGTTCTCCTTGTAGTCAACTATTACGGCACACAGGGCCCAGCACTTCAGGGATTTGCTACAGTTACGTCCAACCTCCTGTCTAGTTGGGACACTGCATAAATACTAAGAGTTCCTCCCACTCTATTCTCTGCTGCAAGACCTGTGATTTTTCTGTGGGTATATTTGTCAGCTGCTCTACTACAAGATCAAATCTAGGATTAGAGTTCTCTGCTATTCACTGCATTTCTTTATCCCACTTGTCAAAACAGAATCAGTCTTTCAGTACCATGATGACACCTTAATACAGTGTGGATCAGGTTATGACTGACCTACAGACACAAAGAGGAAAGGGAATAAGCTCCCTTGTGCACCAGTAGGGCACTGTCCTGAAATGTGCAGATACCATTCAATTCTCCTCCCGCTTATACATGATGTACATGAGGGAGGTGAACAGCAAAGATGACTTTGTCCCTCAGTACACAGCTGAGCTACACAGCTGAGGCTGGGAAAAGTGTGAAGGGAAGAAGAGTCACAGCAATACCAATTCTCTCTAGCATGGTACTCCTTCAATTCCAGTTTATGCTGAAACCAGCTCTGGGCAGTAACACACCCAAAGCATGTCTGCTGTTTGCATATTGGCTTGCAAAACCAGGAAAGACAGGTTTGGATAAAACAGATGCAAAGGACAGTTTCCTACATCATGAATCTCTGCTCAGCCACCATGCCAAATACTGAACTGTTCTGTTTCATCCCCCCAGTCAGAATCTGACTTTTACCAGGACTAATAGCAGGAGATAGACAAGAGCAGCTGTTGTGATTTCCAGCATGCTTGAAAGCAGGGGCAACAGCTGGTTTTATTATTATTCTTGCATTTCAGTAGCAAACCAACAAACAGGCATTCAAACATCCAGGCCTGCTTTAAGGACTGGTGGTATGACTTTCTTGCTCAATTCACATTCATTCTGGTCCAAGTAATGATTACCTTTGGCCAAGGCTCATCACAAGTCCAAGCTCACTGCAAGGCCAGAAGAAGGAAAAGGACAAAACTAATCAATTTGAACGGTGTTTATCAGTAATAAATTTCATAAACTCCTTTACTGTGTGCAGCAGCTCTAATTTACTGTGCTTAATTTGTTTTGTAGGACAAAGACCACCACAGTTTCTGACAATCTCAACAATTTATCAGCATACTGTGGAAGCGATTATTTTAAAGCAGATAGGTAAACAGATGGCTTGTGTTCACTCTCCCCCACCTCTCCCCCCTCAGATACCTGCATATGTGAAGTAATACTGTTCCTTAACACTCTCAGCCTCACCAGGGCTAGGACCATTACAAAGGAGAAGATGAAGATGAAATCCTCATCCAAAGATAAAACAGCTACCAACTGCCTTTTCTGCCCTATTAGAAATTATATTGAGAATATCTCTTCTCACCTCCTAGAGTGATTGGCAACTGAGTGCTGCCTATGTTGTGAAAAACTCCCCGATCCACTCTTCTGTGCACTTTTCAAAAGGAAAGTGTGTTCTCCATGTTCTGCAGGTCTCCTTTACTTAACAGTTTCTTAGCATTATGCTTCCTCTGCTCAGCTTGCCCTTGAGTTGAGTGGTTGTTTTATACTAGGATAGAGAATATGTTACAGATGTATTTTTCTGAAGGGCTGAGTTCCTAAAAGTACATCACTGTACTGAAACAGATTCCCATTCATCTTCTGGCTGTCACTGCCTGACTGGATGACCTCAGCCTCACCATCCATAAGGCAGTGATGAGAATTGTCAAACAGCTCCTTGTGTGTCAGGCACACAAAAGCTGGGGGTGAGCAGTGCTGAAAAACAGTGAGGCATGATTACTAATAGCTCGCATGATTATTCCCAAACACATGCAATCTCATAATATTGCCTTCATTTGGCATAACACTGCCTGAAAACACCGAGAGGAAAACACTGTTTTGCTCTAGTGTTTTTCTGATAACTGGAAGGGGAGATACAAGCAGAGCATCTGCACTGCCCCGGCAGACAAACAAAATCCCCATGTCCCGCAGGTAATTACCATCTCCTAATTGGGTTTGAAAACAGGAGATTTGAGTCTGAATGCATGGAGCTTGCACCAAAATGAACAATTACATGTCTGAGGGAATCAGTTGCTTCAAAACACAACAGGAAGAGACTGAAACTGAGGCTGAATTGAGGCTTTACCTGCA
This sequence comes from Coracopsis vasa, assembly GCA_026283785.1. Taxonomy (NCBI): domain Eukaryota; kingdom Metazoa; phylum Chordata; class Aves; order Psittaciformes; family Psittacidae; genus Coracopsis; species Coracopsis vasa. The sequence goes on along the minus strand of JANHGB010052567.1, from coordinate 12,900 downwards.
AGTTTGCAGATAGCCCAGACTGACCTCCACTAACAAAGCTGGCTTCTTTTGCTGGCTGGCATCAGAATCCATACTCACCCCTATTGTCATTTTTATCTGCCACTCTAGGCTCATTACATCAGTTTAACTAATGGCAATTAATATGAAAATTAAAATTGATAGCAAAATTAAGTACTTGGAAGACAGTCACTGTTTCTGCATGACTCTGGCATGCCCAATTACTGCTAAACAAAATCCCAGGAACAACCTGCACTTTTCCAGTCAGTCCTGACCCAACCCTACACCCCAGCCCAGCCCTTGTGTCTCCAACACTGCCCCATCTCTCCCCACTGTCGGTTCACTCATGCCACTCCAGTGCAGCAGCCAAATTTGAGAACCTCTAAGATGCTGTGACAGGTTAGTCCCTATCTTGCTGTTAACACATGCAAAGGTTTTATAGCATAGCTTACACTGCAAAGAGCAAAAATAGACACAGGCTTGCTCAACACCAATACACACCTCTTCAGAAAGTCAGGTTTTCTGCCAACAGACTGTCAAATTCCTATACCTGACACAGGAAAACCACTAGATCTGCCCATGACCTTGGAGTTTCATTTCTCTGTGCCTTGGTTCACAAAATCTCTACTTTGCCAATCCAGATGCGTAATTATTCAGAGTTTGTATAGTACTTGGAAGGCACAAGCTGCATCAGAGTTAAATTATTATTACTGACAAGGTTCTGATATCTTCCAGCCTTCACTCAGCAGCACTTTAAATGTTATCTGCCCGACCATTATTGCGACAATAGCCTCCCACACTAGATCAGCAGCAGTGTCCAAACTTTCCACGCATGACATGCAGCTTAAAACTCATCTACTTGAAATGAGCTGGCAGAATTAGTATTATCCTCTATATTTTCCATTACCAAGGCACCAGACACATATTTTACAAACATCCTTTCAGCAAGGGAATATGTCAGTTTACTGATACAATAATCAACATAAATCTGCAAAACTCTTTTGCTGACATTGTTGATAGCGAACACAACAGAGTGTTAAACAAACTCAGCCCTCATTCCCCCAGTGCAGCTTATCTGGAGATGCTTTGTAGAGAGGATGTTGTGATTTTATGCTGGTGTATCCAATTTTATATTGATACCTGCTGTGTACGAGTGGTGCTGTAACTGTGTTGTGCCCAAGAGCTATCCTTACTATGCGCTACGCTGTAACTACCTCCGTCATATACTTATAAATGGTTCCAAGCAGTGAAATAACATCTGTATTGATCTAAAGAACATTTTATTGATTAAAGACTGCAGAAGAAACCATATGAAATGCAAGCCTGTTATTTAAACAATGTCTTTCCAAGACCTGTGTTAGAAATACAGGAACATGAGGCTGTTAAATTTTTTATCAAATAGCTCCCACTGAGATCGCTGTAATGATGCAAAGTCATATCGCTAAGCTTTGGGTTCCCCCCCACACACACACATCCCTTTATTCTCTTCTTTGGGGGGAGATCTACGGATTAAAAATGCTTCTGAATATTGACATTAAAAGCTTAAAACAAGACAAAATACATCTCCATAACTTCTACAGCAAGATGCCACAGAGGTCTACAACAGGCAATTGGTGTGATCAGCAAGCTTTTGGGAAGGACAGTTTATAGAGATCACCACTGGTGTGCACTTAAAACAGCTTTCACTGTCTTTAATGTCACATTAAAACACTATTGTGTCATATGCAAGGGCTATCCACCTTCAAGGATTTGTACTTTGACACAGAGGAGAGGGATTTGGAAGAGAGCCCTACAAATGGCATGAGGGGCAATTAGCTGATGTTAAAGAACCCCCCGGCAAGCGTAGCGGTGTTTCAGGTATAGCAAGGAGAACGGGAAAACAGGGAAACCTGGCACACACAAGATTAGCACAAGGCTGCCTCCTGGCAGCAGCTGACAATTTACTGTATCTTTTAGTTCACGTCTTACTTTTGAGGAGAAATTCAGCAAACACCAACTGACATCTCTGCCAGGAAATAGGAAATGTAAATAAAACCCAACAACCTCTTGGGAAATCCAAATTCAAAGGTTTTCAGACTCAATTTCCACACAGCTCTGAACTCCCCAAGATTGTGTGAGTTTGCTCTTGGATGAGAAATCCAGTATCAATTGTTTTACCATTGATGTTGTGTTGTAAGGGGAAAAATACCACAAGAAGGTGATGAAAATCAAAGTCAGGAAATAGGATGAAATCAATGCTTGGAGACAAAAGGGAAAGAATGTGGTATGATCCAGGAGTCTGACACTGATCAGTGAAGGTTTGCTGAGCTGTTCTGTTATGCTCATCTTGAATATTTCTAGTTATATTTGTTGTAAGAAGAGAAAAGACTAGTGATTTTGATATCACAGGAATGCTAATACAGATTTTCATGTATGTAAGTCGGGAGAGAAACCCAGTCATTGTGTGGGAACCTGAGGAATGAAAGCCTTGGTAAAACTAGTAAGGTCAATTCCATAAGGTAACTTCCCCTTTCGCTGGTTTGTTTGCTTGTTTCCTACCTCCCTTCTATAGTCTATAAAGCTTTTCGTCTGTTGAAGAAATTAAGATTAATTGTGCTAGACTGAGCGAGCCCAAGCTAGACAGTCAACTGAATAAACTATTTGCTGTTCTGGCATTTTTCTATACCAGAAAACAATAACTGCCTACCAAGTGATATCCTCTAAGATACCTCTTGCCAGGTTGAGACAGCAAAAGGCACTATCAGAACACACAGCGATTTTGCCGTGAACAATGCATTGCTCAGTCCCAGTTACAGCCCAAGCTGCTCCTGCAATGGCTGAATCAAGCCAGAGGACTCTGGGGGAAGAATCTGGTCAAAAATCTTTTGGTGACATGCAGCCACCAAGGGAATGGCCAGGTCTGGTAGTGAAGATGCAATAAAACTGTGGAGCTTCACCTCAGTACAATAGAGCAGAGGTGTATTTACAGTCAAACTTGAGGTCTTCCCCCTTGTGGCTTTCCTTGTAATGTTTCAAGGATGTGGAAGTCACTGCCAGAGCCAAAGCCAGTGCTGAAATGCACTCTATGCAGCCTGGCAAATACGCAGGCAAGCCCCTTAGTGAAGTTTAAGCAATTTAATGGTGGAGGGTAATGCAAATGGTGTGCCCAGAGCATTTACAAGACAAACTGATTCTCTCTTTCCATTTTGCTACTAGAAGGAGACTTTTTTCAGGTAGTTACAGTTCATTAATTGCGACCATTGAATGGGTCTTAATTTCTTTGCTAGAATTCAGACAGGTGTTTTCTTTTTCAGCATTCAGCCAGAATGTAAGTTTGGGCTTAGTTAATGAAATATATAGCTGATTTACGTTAATGACTATTATAGGACACCTAGAAGCATTCAGTCCAACCACTCAGCAGGCTGAATATTTTATCTTATCTCTTTGCAGGGAAATGCTGCCTCATGCAAGGGGAGAGCTAATAGCCCACTTTGGAAAGAGCTTGGAAACACACGAATCAAAACCCACAAATGTATGGGTGTGGAAGAAGAACTATGGGGACACCTAATGAACACACAGCGGCTCAGCAGAGCTATTTAAAGGGGGTCACTACAGTGCCTTAGGTCCTATGAGAGATTCCAGTAGTCAGAACCCAAAGGCCCACATCTGGAAATCTCAAGACAGTTACCCAAGTATTTTCAATTCTAAGACCTGTGATTACTCAAATCTAACAGGGTAAAGAGAAGATAACTTTTGAAAGAGACAAGTCCTTCCTTAGCTTAAATTCAGCATTCCATCACAAAGGTATTATCTATGCAGTGTATGTTCACCGAGGATCCAGAGAGATTACGTGCCGTTTTCCTGCCTTTTTTGGATTTGGACAGTCTGCAGGAAAAGTTAGCTGCCATTACCAGAGAAAGCAGACTCCAGAGTGGAGTAAAATGTTCACAAATTTGAGGGTTATCATGTGCCATCACAAAGACCAAAAAAAACATCATTTCTATTCAATTTCTATGGCACAAACCTGACACTACTTTGGTTCATTTTTCCATAATAGATGCAGACGGTCTCTGAAAGGGCAACAGTAATAAATATTGACAGACAAAATCTGCCCATTGAAACTTTTTGCTAACAAGACCTCAAATCTTGGCACAAGCCACAATTCCAGGCGAGGGATCCCACTGCAGGGTATAACATTATACCACATGCTGATGCAGCCACAATAAAGGAAAATATCAAGAGTATGAAAAGCCTTTTGAGTCCAAATGTTTTAGGGGGACAGTTCATTTATAAAGCCATAAATGCATCCTGACATTCTTGTTGGTTTATATATGAATAGGGGAAGTAAACTAACTGCTGGAAAGGTGGAGTCTAATGCAGAACAATTGTTTTCATTATTTCAACTGCAACCACCCCAAACTAGTTTTCAGCTAATTTCATTGCAACTAAGCATCTGGTATTTTATTGTCAGCATTTTTAGTAGTCAAAAACTTTTTTCCTAACCCACTGAAGCTTCTCCTCTCCCTTTTCATCATCCAGAGCATTGTAAACGTGGGACAATGTAACATAAGCCTCAAAACAGGCCATTACTTAAACTGATGGGGTCATTTTCAGTTATTTCATGGCAGCCATTCTCCACCCTTTGCTTTCCTTTGAGGTGGTTTTTTGATTGTCTTGTTTTGAAGCCAGGCAATGTGTCCCACACTCACTGCTGTTCATAGGCTAATTAGAATTTTAAAAGTAATTTAAATACCCTTGCAGTGTGCTGTTAATTCCCTCCAGATTGCTGGGAACATTAGCTTCACTGTTTGTTTATTTCAACTGACTCTAAAATACCAAGCACATTAAAAGCTGTACCAGATTTGGGATAACTCACCTTTAACAATAAATTCATTACAAAAGTAAGCATCCTACTTAATTAGCATTGCCTTGTTCTCAGGGAAGGTTCCACACAAGATGACTTTGCAACTGAAGCACCTGGTGGGAGATCTCAATGCGTCAAGAGGCCAAGTCAGGGAAGCATAGCCTCAGCATCCTGTAGTGACCAAAGCAGGGTAGCACAGGGTATCTGCACAGTTCACTTCTTCATCACTAGCATGGTCTGGAGACCCAGCTTCTGGGACACCCCTGCTGCTGTCATGCATGCTGACTGGACTGTCACTGGCATGCACTGGCTCCCTCAGACACCAGGCACACCTTGGTGGTCTTCCTGCTCCTGAACTGGTGCTGGTTTTGTATGAGAACCTTCACTGGCAGAAGTCAAACCCTGACCTGGGCCCTTAGACAAGTCCAAAAGAGCCACAGCCCCCAGCACACCAACCCTAAGCTACATCTCTCTCCTGCACCAACTTGGGGGAACCCTAGAAGGGCCATCCCCCCTCCCCATACCATCTCTCCAGGCTGCTGTAGTGCCAGCAGGCACATACAGCTGGAAGCACTACACCAAGCTACAGCAAGGCTGCTGCTGAGCAACCCAGCTCAGCCGCCTGCCCCTACAACAAACCACTAACAGGGGCCATGTAACATGAGACAGGAAACTCTGAATGAGGTCAAACATGGAACTGTTTCAACCACCTTCATATTGATACCTTTAACTGAAAATCACTATATGCAAATTGTGTAAACAGAATTGATTGTATAAGAAATAATTATGGTATAGTAGGAACCAGCACGAGGAATTTGGGAAAGAAGTTAAAATAAAAAACAAATAGTTTACAGAAAAGAATTGATACTGTAATATATTTAGAGCCTTCAAAGCCATTTATCACCTTCGACATTTCCTTCTGCAAAGAGAAACAATTTTATGAAGAAAAAAAATCACTACTACACACAGTCCAGCAGTTTGCAAATACCATTACTTGTGCAAACAAAAAGTCAGTATCTAATTCTCAGTAAAGATTTCACACCAATTTACACAATGAGTATTATTATAAGCAATTAAAACTGAACTACACTTGTCAGAGAAGTGCCTACAGTATACACCTGTGAGCATTAACAACCACTTCCACCCAGCATGTTTGCTTTGCATTAATACTCTCATTAAGCCAGCTAAGAACATGAAAGCAGCTGTACCTGGGTTCTTCTAGCCGAGTACCCTCTCTGCAACAAGGACCATAAGCTGACACCTAGAGATGAGTAAAAGCTGTGCCAATATATATGGCACTTCCCAAGTACTCTCACAGCCTCTGGCCATTTTCAACTCAAGGAATTTCTCGATTCTAACACTCTCTCCCTCTCTTTCTCTCAATGTATATATATATAAATATATATAACACACTAGGTATTTTCTCCAAACACTGTGCAAGGCTCTGTGTCTCACATACTCTTTTTGCAAAATAGACAATCTTTGGCAAGGAGTTTCACAGACTTACTAACATTTCTTGAACTCAGTTGCTACCATGTTTAATGACAATTTTATTTTCTATCTATTCCTTTATGAAAAACTTTTTTCTGTTATTTGCTTTTCTGGTAATTATAGAATACAGAGCTGATGTTTTCATGCAATTAAAGTGTGCTCTGAATGGCAGCACACACTTTTTGTACAGTTATGCCACCTCAAAAATGAACAGTTTGACTTCCTGATGTGGTTACCAGCACATCATGGTCACTCTAAAGAGACCAACTACTTCCATACTGGCGTAAGTGTATCTGTACTTGAGGCTGCTTTAACGGAATCACATATTAGTACACCAGTTTTAAACTGAAACACATAGCAAGGCACAAGCCAGTGAGAAACCAGCCAAAATCAAACTATCACCTTACTGCCCAAGAAACACTGGCACAGAGCAGGAGACAACCAGCACTGCTTCATCAGATCCCAGCTCTGCTGGCATAAACCCCACTCCCTTACTTCTCCTCTATTATTAACACACTGTGCTTTTGTTTACTCCTAAAAGAGCTTGTATACAGTGCTCAGACTCTAAACACATCAAAGTATTAATGAAGAGTTTTTAAACCATCAGGCTGGCATTGAAAGTTGAGGAACAGTTTCTCCCTTAGGTTTCCATGGTTACTGCATCTCCAAAGCACAATTCAAGTCATAATTTGCTCCAGGTAGCTTCCCAAGCTGCCACAGAGGTATCATCCCCCTTTATGCAAGTGTACAGCAGGGACAGCCACTGAGCCCTAATTCCTCTCAAAGGTGTTCCAGGCAGCATCCCCAGGTGGCTGCAAGGCGTGTTGAGCATGTCTTGCAATGAAACGAGCTGTCACCTTCTGGGATACAGTCAGTGATGGCTCTTGTTATAGAGTTCAATGGGACCCACATGGGCTTTTGCAGCCTTCACGGCAAGCGTTCAAGGCTCAAATTTGGCCTGGCAGGAAGCAACGAAATCTTATCTGTGGCTGAATCTGCTTTCAACTAAGACATGTTTACTGATGGCTTTTATAAACCTAGCATTTTCCAAGAGAAAGCACAAGACAGTGGATCACACCACAGGCCCAGGTCAGTATTCTCCCAGGGCTGTATTTGACATGCACAAAGGCCCTCAGGGCATCACTGTATTTCTGCAAATCCAATGCTAAAGCTTCAGAGAATCTGAAAGACTAAAGCCAATGAGAACCCACTTAAAAAGAAGCACAAAGAAACATGAGACATGCACAGCTTGTAAAATGCACTTTTGTAAGAGTAGCTGGCAGATAACAGAATAATAAGTGAAGACAACAATAACTATATATACATATAAAAGTCTTTAGAACAGCTGAGATGTTTTCCAGCTACCCAGTCCCACAGATAATCCTGCAGTAATAGAAATCACCAAGGAGACAAGTCAAGCCCGCAGGATAGGAGCCTGTGTGGCAGAGATGCAGACAGCAGTGCATTATAGACTAAAGCTCATAGGAACCAGTTAACTTAAACAACGTACAGGCAGCATTGGTCAACATGTGAAACACGCCTGGGGCTCAGTCATGAGATGGAAAAGAAGAGCTCCAGCAGATCAGTCTACAAGAAACAGACCTAAACACTGGTGCTCAAGAATGTAGAAATTCTATTACACATTCAGGTCTATATTATGCCATCCCATCCCTCCCTCAATAGGATGTCCCATCCCAGGAACCGAAGGGCAGCATCCAAAGCGGATCACCACCTTATGAAGAACAATCACACACAATGAAGCCATACAACCTAAAAGTGAGATGCAATTTCAAGTTTCCTAAATGCAGGTATCTTGAAAGGCCAATTGCTGAGCTCTGTCAGCTAAAAACAAGCCTTGCTCAAGCCTCTGAGAGTCTGGAGGCTGAGCCAGTCTTTATTCATTTTTCAGGATCACAGGCTTAAGGAACTAATTCAGACTGAAGGAAAGCATGCTACCAAAAAATTAAAACAGGGAGGTAAAAAACACCATGATTAATAAACACAAAACATAATGTGAAATTTACTTCTTCCAAGCACTTTACTACATTCAGTTAAAATGTTTTAATTTCTGATCAGTCTAGCTATGTTTATCTACAAACATATAAAATGACATTATATGTCCCTTCTGGTGGATAAAAAGGCAAATAGTTAACAGCATGCAAAAATAATCAGGGTAGCAAGCGGAAAAAAGCTCTTTTCTACTTGAATTTACACATGGAACCTAGAAAGAGAGACTAATTGCTCCCTGGGACCCTGTGATTAGCTAAATCTGACTTGTAAACAGCTGCAAGATCATGATATCAAGGAGTGGGTACCTCTGTTTTCTGTCTCACTGGCTGCTTGAGACACATTTTTCCCCTGATTTGAGCTGATTGGGCCTCTCATTTACCAATTAGGGGATGAGACTGAACAGGGAGAACAGAGGATGATTAAAAATCTGCTCTTTGCTATTTCTGCAACAACTGTGGACCATTCTCTTCCAAATTAAATCTGGCTTCTGGCTGGCAAGCTAACTGGCAAACGCAATCTCATTCCCCGAGTGCCAGAGTGCATCAGCTGTACATGAGCCATTTGTGGTTCATCTGCAGGAAACATGACATGTCAGTTGCTTTTGGGTGGGCTGGGAGGAGGATGCAGCACCACCAAGAAGCACATCACTGAGCTTCTCTACTGCTCCCACCCAAGCAGATAAGATTTGGGAATCTTATGAGACTGTGCTTTAGAACAACTTTGGCAATTTACACTGCTTCCTAACACTTGCTTTTGTCAACAGGTCTGCTTATTAAAGTATTAGTCTTTAAATGGGAAGACAACAGCAATGAAATCTTTTCATTGTTTAAAATAATTATAATGCAATCAAGGAATTCTGGCAGGTGATGTTGTGGGAAGTGTTCCTTTTCTGTTTGTCCACTCAACCTCTTGAGCTAGACTAAACCCACAAGACAAGAAGAAAGCTCAAACATAGCTATTTAAAACTCACTCTGAGCCAGATAAGTAAAACACATCCACAAGAAACCCATGCTCTCCATTGTTCAATTCCTGGGCACAGGCCTCCCACAGGAAAGCTTTAGGCCAGTTTCATAACCTTAGTCATTTTATAATCTCTATCTTGGGAAGGAAATGGTGCTCTCATGAGAACTCTCTTCAAAATAATACAGAGGGTTTTCCCTGAGTAATTGTGTCTTTTTTAAGCTCATTTTCCAGAAAAAAAAAAAAAAAAGACATATTGCACTTTATGATGTCAGATTTTTTTCAGCAAGAGAAAATACTTTCTATGAGTAACAGCACAGAGGTAGCAATGCCAACCAGAATTACAGGTCACTTCTCTAGCTCTAATTCAGTGAATAAAGCCAGCAGAACAACCTTACTGCAGTAACCCAGGCCCATTTGTCCCTCTCCAAATTGTCCTAACTAACTTGTTCCAGTAATTGTCATAACTGGCAAATTCAGCAAGAAATAGTTCATAGTTACCAGTGCAGATTAACACGAGTGACACAGTTGAAAGGGGAAGCTAACAAGGCACCTGACTGTATTATGCTTGGAGTAAGCCGGAGCTGTCAGTCTTCCACTCTTGAGTACCCTCATTTGAGAGAAGCACAAGATCTTGAGTGCCTCTTGTCCTCTGTGATTGCATCTGCACTCCAGCACTTCCATCCTCTTGGAGTTTCACTAAGCCCCATGATCACTGAGAGTTTGTTTGCCATTTTCTCAGCATATGTGGGGTCGACCCAGTTTTATTTTTTCCGCCCTTGTTTGCCTTGCTGCAGCTGAAAGCGGCTGCACACAGATACTGCCTGACATTGTCAACAGAGAAATTATGTCAAACACTGGTACCCGTGCTGTTGACTGCAGCTTAAGCCAAAAACTGCACCAAGTGGCCTGACTGCATAGCACTGAATTAAAATGTTGCACTTACTCATAAGCTTCCTTGGCATTAATATGAATAAAATGGCAATACGCTTGTATTTCATATTCTGTCATTTCACTCTGCATGACTAGTACTGTAACTTTGTATGCTCCCACTACACTCATACAGATTACATTTACAAATTGCCCCTCTGAATAAAGAGCACTGCACAGGGATGACAAGTATTGATTTTCAATCTCCTTCCAAAATGACTCTATCATTGCAAGTAAGTCAGGCAATCTGCCTCACTTTACACTTCAGGCTATAGGCCTCGGATCACATTGACAGGCCTGATCCTTCAGGAGATGTTTAATTAGAAAAGAAATGAAAGGGATTACTGTAAATCAGCACTTAGCAGTGCTACAGAATTTGTAACGCCTCTCCCTCCCCCCTCCCCCCTTACCTACAAACTCTCATTTATTCCCTTATCCTCACCTGGAAGTCTGAGGTGGTTGTTTCACACATAATTCGAATTGCTGCTTTTCATCTAGGAAACACCTCAGCACATCCAGCCTGGGTTTTCCTCTTCATTGACAGACATGAAGATGGAGCCAGCACAGGCCCATCTTCCCCATCAGTGAGAAGGGCCAACAGTGCCACGCATTTGCCTGGCACTTCTACTTTCTCAGCTACATTTAAACCTAATTACACCTAACACGCAGTAAAAATACGTCTCACTGAAGAATTATACCGGTGTTCAGTGCGGTATGTGCTCAGAAATCTGCTAGACGCTGCTCCTGTATCCCCGTCCTCTGGGACAAAGGCTCCCTCCAGATGAAGTCATTGGTTAAATAACTTTTTCCACCAACAACTGCGTTTTTTGACGCTTTTCGAACCGTTTTGAGTGGGGGCTTCTCTTTCACACACACTCCGGGTTTAGATGTGTCCTTTCTCTGCCCCCTCCCCTCATACAGCCGCGCTCCCCGCCCGCCATTTCTCCTCACACCACAGCTCGGGAGCAGACCCTCGGCTGACAAGCGCAGCGCGAGCCGGGTCCTTCCCCCCCGCCGAAGCCCCGCCATCACCGCCCCACAGACGACGCCTGGAAGGGGCGGGAAGGCCGGGGGGTCCCGGCCGATCCCGACCTCGAGCGGGGTGCTCATGCTGGAAGTTCTCAGCTACAGCCCTGATTACCTCCGGCGGGGGAAGGGGAGCAGAGCGCCAGAACTGCGGGTGCTGCTGAGGGGAACAGCGGGACACGCCCGGGCCCCGCCATGCTGCTGAGGGGAGAGCCGCGCTCACCTCCTGCCGCAGCCTTCCCGAGGCCGGCGGCCGTCGAAGCCTGCCGCCAACGGGACAAGGCACTGCTAACCGGCCCCTAAGAGAATAGCGAAGAGCTCTCATGCAGGTGAGGGGCAGCACGATGCGCTTTAATACACTCGGGCGGGCTTTAAGGCCACGTACCCTCCATGAGACCCATGATAGAGCGAGGAGCGCATGATCGGCAGCGCCCTCCGCCCCTTAGAACCCACGGAGAAACCCCCGGCCGTGAAGGGTATTCTCCCGCGGGGTACCGGGAGCTTTGTGCTTGCTCCCCGCGAAAGCACTGCACCTGTGAGGTAATTTAATAGTGTAAACCGAATTGTGCTTCTGTTGAGGGGTACCTCACGCATCCTAATACAGGTGAATGTAATTTATAGATGGACTTATGCTGCATAGATGTGGTTTCCCATGGCCAGCACTGCTGTGAACCCATCCCAGGCAGCTCAAAAGTGCAGATACCATGGTCATGCATCCCCAGAGAGCAGGTAGCACCTGGGCACCAGCATCATAAAATCATAGAACAGTTTGGGTTGGAAGGGACCTTCATCCTCCTGCACAGCAGCGTGCGTGGTGTGCACTTGGTCCTGGTATCGCAGGGCTTGTGTCTGCTGCTCCACTGCAGTCCAGCTGCACATCAGGCTCTGACAAAAAACACCCCAACAACCAGGCTGCCTCCAGTCAGAAATGCCCCCAAAGCAAAGTGCCAGCTCTTGAAATGTGCCCATGCAGGTGCCACAGCTGGCACAGGATGGGAAATCCTGGATGTGCGGTAGGTTCACTGGAGTGTTTTTCATAGCAAGTCAGTTGGGGCTTGTGTGAATGATGTATCCATCTTATCATCTGAAAGGGCTACAGAAATAACCTCTGTGCCTTTTGAGTACTTGTTAAAAAAGGAATATCTGTAAGCTAAAGAGAAGGATGTAACATCTGTGACTGGAAGAGGTTTTAAAAATTACCTGCTGTTGGAATGCGGTAGGGAGGAAAAACCCTCCTCCTATTTTATTAAAACTTGTTACAAATGGTGAGTGCAATCATCCATCACCTTGTATAGATTACTTTTTCTTCTTTAGTGTGAGAAATGAAACCACTTGCTTACTGTAGCAGTAATACAGGGAGAACTACTTTCAGAGCTCCCAGATGTGCCCCTTCTACCACTTGCTATGGAAGGGACAAAAAATAAATCACCAAAAAAAGCCAACCAGCAGGTCCAGATCAGATAAACACATAATCACAGATCTATTTTGGTTGGAAGAGACCTTAAAGCTCATCCAGTTCCAACCCCCTGCCATGGGCAGGGACACCTTCCACTAAAGCAGGTTGCTCCAAGCCCTGTCCAACGTGGCCTCGAGCACTGCCAGGGATGGGGCAGATGCCAGTGGTCTGATAGTAGGCTGCATCT
>JANHGB010052564.1:0-10287 GCA_026283785.1 Coracopsis vasa | reverse complement strand
CTGTGGCTGCCCCATCCCTGGCAGTGTTCAAGGCCAGGTTGGATGAGGCTTGGAGCAATCTGGTCTAGTGGAAGGTGCCCCTGCCTGTGGCAGGGGGTTGAAACTGGATGAACTTTAAGGTCTGTTCCAACTCAAACCATCCTGTGATTCTCTGATGTGCATTTCATCCTAGCAGAGGGCTTGCAACTTGTGGCATGGTGGGGAAGTACCAGCGTGCAATGACAGCTAAAGAAATGACCAAACTGGGTTTTTTCCCAAAGAAAACTTTAATTCCAACAAGATGGGAAGCTGCACAAAGAGAGCTACCGCAAGTTTCTTTTTAACAACAGCTTAAAACTATCTACATCAGTATTTGTGGAGTAGGGGTTCTCCTTCTGAGTAACAGTCAGGGCCTTGGCCTTGCACAGGCACCAAACTGCTCTGTTTAAAGAGCTCTGTCTTGCACCAGGACAGGGGCTGTCCTTCCCTTCACAAAGGCAAAGCAGCATTTACAGGGGGTGGGTAGGGACCCTGATATCAGAAATCCACCCCAGGACAACACTTGCTGTTAAAGTGCTGTTTCCTCTCAAAGTCCAGCCTGATGTGTTTCAAAACACAGCTTGCACATCAGTCTAACCCAAAGCATCACCCCAAGCCAGAGCCAAAGCGGGCCAGGGAAACCCACCCTGGCCATCTCAGTGGCTCAAGCCTTCCGAGCCCATGGCAGGGATTGCTGCTGCCTTTCAGGCTGGCCAGTGCACCAAGGCCCCCAAAACACATCCCATGAGGGATAGGACAGCGCAAACCCTCACTCTCCTGCCTTGCACAGGCACCCAACACTGCTGGGATGGTGCTGCTCCCATCGCTTGGGCTGAGAAGTGCTGCAGAGCCCAGAGCCTGCAGTGGAGCCAAGCATGGGGTTATTAACTCAGGACCATGCAGGCAGCTCCTGTCTCATTTTAACCACCTCCCCATGCTCAGACACAAAGCTTTGCAAGTGCAGGGTGCCGTCTGCTAGGGGGCAGGGAAGCTGCAACACGTGGCTTTCAGCTGGGAGCACATTAAAGTGGACAGAGCATCCCTCCTCCTATGTATTTAACATTAAAAGGGCTTGTTTCAAGTCTAGCAGCCTCCTTCAGCACAAGAACAGAAATGTAAAGACTGCCTCTGTTTCCAGGCTGCAGGGTGTCAACCAGCCTGGGCTGAGGGCCCGAAGGTGGCCATAGGTTTTTCCCTGGGTAAGGAAGCATGTTGCTCTCCTGGCTAAGCAGCATCCTTCAAGTGTGGAGCAAGAACCAGAGGCGATGGGGAAGAGGCTGCTTAAGAAAGGGAGGCAAAATCCAAGTGGTTTTCCTCAGCTCTGAGCTGGAAAGGGTGTTTCACATCTCTAGCAAAAGGGAAGAGGCAACTGGAGTTTCTATTTAAAACCATCCTAACCGAAAATGAAAAGATTCAGGGAAACCATCCAACAGGAAAGAAGGGAAAAAAATCTTCAACCCCAAACAGCAAGACTCCGATTAGTGCTTGTAACCATCCAAGCAGACAGCAAGGGCGGTGGGGAGCGGAGCCTGGCAACACTGCACCACTGCCCTGGGGCCACAGCTCACCGGTGTCCTGTCCTTATCACCATCCAGGCCCCACGGCACCCCGATGCCCGGCCATCCCCACCGGCAGGGGATGAGGAGCCTCCTACCTCTGCTGCCTATGTCCAACCATCTCTTCCCCCCGCCCGCCTCTGCCCATCAGTTCTCTCCCGCCTGGACGTAGTCCTCGGTGGCCTTGGAGATGGTGCTGAGGTACTGCCAGCTCAGGGCTGCCAGGAGCATGGCGCACGACAGGTAGATAGGGGAGTAGTGGTGGCGCGAGGCCATGGGGCCGCTGGGCAAGCTCATGGCGCGGATGGAGGCGATGATCTGCTGCGTCTTGTTGGATGATGGGTCTGTGCTTGGGATCTTCTGGTAGATCTGGGGAGGAGGAAGGAAGGAGGAGTTATGGCTCCCACCCGAGGTTCAAGAGGCAAACGGGACCACTGGGTGGAAGGGGAAATGTTAAGGGCCACCATGTCCTCAAGAACAACCTCAGGGATGGATTGTCATGGAGCAAGGACCAGCTGCAATGGGTGGGTGGTCGGGGCCACGGCCCATTTCCCTTGAGAAGTGCACTAAGCCAAGCAGCCTCTTGAGGGCACCCCATGACGGCAGATGGACCACATCAGACATAATCCCTCAATTACAAGCGGTGTTGCTGGAACCAGGGGTTCTTGCCCTGCAGTCCTCACAGCAGTGAGATACTTGTCTGCATGGGGCATAGGGAGGTGTGAATGAGCAGACCCTCTTTTTGGCTAAGGTGCCGAGGTGTTCCTTGCCATGGGGTTGGGCAGCCCACAAAGGGAGCTCTAATGACCCATGTTTTGGGGTCTCCCTGGGGCAGAGGTAATGCCTTTTTATTTAACACCCCTTGCTGGATTTGGTTTTGAGTTGTTATTTTATCTTGCCATGAAAACAACCGCCAGTTGTGAACTTTTAACCTCCACAGTACCCTCAAGCTGGGAGTCCCACTGCTTTAAGCAGCTGTAAAGAGCTGCCCTTATTTACTGTTGGCCGTGGAGCCCAACCACCACATCATCCTGCCAGCTGCAAGCACAGACACTAAGAAAACAAGAGTGCTCACTTGTTTTCAAGCATCCCATAGGGAGATGATGCAACCTGTTCAGAAGTGTGTTGTGGGAAAGGTCCTCTGTGCCTACTTAGCCCAGGTGCTGTCAGAGCTGACTGCTCTGGTTCTCCATCAGGAAGGCAGGACTTCAGTCTCTGCCTCTCAACACAAGCACAGATCAAGCACCCAGTATGGTCTAGGCCAAAACCACATCAAGGTCACCATTCCCTGCCACCACTGAACTAAGAGATGTAAGGAGAGGATTTAAGAGATTCATGTGTCTTCCCAGTTTCACATCAGGAACAGCCAGGAATTACACAAACTCCCCAACCTACCTCTTCCACGTACTGGTACATGATGGCTTTGACAGCTTGTATGTTTGTGGCATCCATCATGAGAGTGACGGCTTGTCCCTTTCGTATCTTCACTACACCCCTGAACACTTGCTTGTTGTTATAGCAGGCAGCCAGTGTGGCAATAGCCATCACCTGAGGAGAAACACAAAGAGCCCTTACCATATTGTGAGGAGCTTGCTAAGGTAGCAAGCTCGGCTCTACTGAAATTGATGCTAAGACACTCTGGAGAGGAGCCACAATCTCATCAACAGCAGAAAGAGCAGGTACCAGGAAAGAAGGAAGAGAGAGAAGAGACAGAGAATAAAACAGGCTAATATCAACATGATACATAACATCCTTCACCTCCAACTTCTCATCAGCTGGGCTGCAGATGGGGAAGAACCACTTGAAAACATGAACTCACCTGGGGGATAGCACAGAAGTTGAAGACAGTTTGGTTTTTCAGGCGGGATAAGTACGTGAGGACATCAGGGACGTGGTGGAGGGCATTG
This sequence comes from Coracopsis vasa, assembly GCA_026283785.1. Taxonomy (NCBI): domain Eukaryota; kingdom Metazoa; phylum Chordata; class Aves; order Psittaciformes; family Psittacidae; genus Coracopsis; species Coracopsis vasa. The sequence continues at coordinate 6,806 of JANHGB010052564.1, read as the reverse complement.
GTGATGAGCTCATTCAGACACTGGACAGCCATATCGATGTTCTCTGGTTTGGCAAGGTCCGAGAGCTTCTTTGCATATCTGCTCCAAACCTAAACACAAAGATAAGGATTCACAAGTTGGAGGGTACATTCATGCTGTAAGAGTGACATCAATAACACTCTGAGGTCTGGGAGACCAACATGAACCACCAGAGACCCACGAAAGCCTTGAAGGGCTTACTAGGCTCAAGAAAAGAAGGAGGATTGCAAAATTACAAGAACTGTTATTATCAAGATGTACGATCAATAGTAGCAATTTTATGCAGCACAGCTTTACTGTCAGATCATAAAATTGAAGCAGACCATCAAGTCTCTCCTGTTAACTTTGACTTAAACGGACATGAGAGACAGTACAATTTTAGCTGTCCACCTTCCACGGTGCACCCTATAATGGTTTCCTAAGATGGGTGTCCTGGGAAGCATGGATGGTTGGCTCCATCCATTAGAGTTCTCCAACAGAAGTGTGAAAAGACTGTCAAGGGACACCAACTTCAGAGGAAAAAAAATGGATTTGGGTATTTCAAAGAAAATTCCACTAGGAATTTTTCTAACGACAGGATGCAACTCACTGTATCAGAGTAGCAACAGCCCCCTCAGTCTCAGTGCATTTCCCAAAGAGACACAGCAGGAACCTCACCCTAAGACAGTGTTCTCCCTCACCTCTCTGGGCCAGAACTCCCTTCCCTCCATCTGGTCTTCTAGGTAGTCCCGGATGATGTTGGTTTTCTGCAGGAAGAGGCCCATGGAGTTCGCCAGCTCTGTGTCCTGTCCAACAATAGCATCTTCTAGCTCTGATGCAGAGAAGAGACGGGAAAGGCCGATCCCCACCAGCCCAGCAACGTAGTGACAATACTGCGAGGCACCAAGAGGGGAAGGGGCAGGAACAAAACAAGACAAAAGAAGCAGTTACAAGCTATTTACCACAGTGAGCTTTACAAAACTGATGTTCAGAAGTCATTGAGAATACATGTTCTGCAAGTTCTCACAGCCCTTCCTGGGACATCCCAGCTTTCCCATACCCAGCGAACACCTCACCATGTCCCACCAAGCTGCCACTCTGCTGCCACCAGCCAAATGAACCACCCACAGGGGAACATGCTGACGCAGTGGGTCACCCCAACCACATGCTGGTGGGCAATACCAACAAGCCACACCATGCTCCCATTACCCACAGGACCAGCAGTCTCTCAAAGCCTTCCCAAACCCACAGTCTTTCTCATCCAGCTGAATCCTCTTCCCACAACAATGCCTTCACAGTGACAAAGTGGATCTTACATTCAGTCCACTCCTCTGTCCAGGATGACTTACCTTATCCCACTCATGCTGAGAGTCCACCTTCTTCTCCAAGAACTCTGCCATCCCAACACCCATTTTGTGGCAAATATCTGAGATCACGTCCTGGTAGACCTTTGACAGGTTCCTGAACTCCATGGAGATCTGCAGCACAAACCACCATGAGGAATAAAACAAAAGACAGCGTCAGGAAAAGCCAGCAGGGTTTAACATTTACTAAGGAATAAGAAAAAGGCTGTTTACAAGGCTCTTATCCCACCCTGGCTGGAGATACAGGACAACTCCCACAACCAAGAGTTGTTTCAAGGCCCTTAAAGCACAGGCTCCGTCTGTTCTCAGTACGGTCTCTGGCGGTAGATCAGACACAGCAGTATCTTTGGGAAGGCTCAGTGGCCTTGACTGGTATCATCCGGGAGTAGCAGCACAGAAGTAGCTACACTTGGTGCACAGTTGGGGGTTCTTTTGTAGTTTGTGATAGCATTCCATCACAGCAACCACGGGAAAGACAGGGGAGGTTTCTGGTACTCTGCTCTCCTGAGCTCTCTCCAGCTCTGGCTTCACAGTTGCCTTTTGCACAACTGGAAAGGCACCAAACAACTTAAAGAGTGTGAAATCCTCCTTCTGCATGTCACCAACATGACTCAGTGACTCAATTGCTCTCACATTGAAAACAAAAAAGTGCATCCTCCCCTTCCCAAAACTGAGGAGCATTGCATTTTGTAGTGCTAAGCTTTATTCTATTATTGTGCTAAGCTAAAGGTTTTTTATTGTTAATTTATTATTTAATAATGTTTTACTTATTTATAGTGGGTAACGACAGCCAGCCTAGCATATGTGACAGCATAATGACAGCGGTCTGACTGATTACAGCTCAGATCCCAGCATGGATCCAGGCTCCCCTCCTGACTCTATCCACAGCTGCTGGCATGTCCTTATCCTGTAGAATAGTCTGTCTATAAAATAAGCATGTTGACTCTGCTTCTGTCTCAGCTGCTTGAATTTACCACACAGAGAAGCACAACCTGCGAGTACACCTCTATGAACTATTACTAGAATCAAATCATACCTGAACACGAACTCGCATTGCCCAAGTGAATAACACATACACACCAAGACACAACAACAAAGTGCAATAAACATTGTTCATTTTTCCAGTGCCTAAAGGGGCAACAAGAAAGATGGACAGGGACTTTTGACAAGGGCCTGTAGGGAAAGGACAAGGGGGAATGGCTTTAACCTGACAGAGGGTACATAAAAGATTAGATCTTAGGAAGAAGTTGCTCCCTGTGGGGGTGGTGAGGCCCTGGCACAGGTTGCCCAAAGAAGCTGTGGCTGCCCCATCCCTGGAAGTGTTCAAGACCAGGTTGGATGGGGCTTGGAGCAACCTGGTCTAGTGCAAGGTGTCCCTGCCCATGGCAGGGGGTTGGAACTGAATGATCTTTCAGGTCCCTTCCAACCCAAACCATTCCATGACTCTATGGTTATATACATAGCAAAGGTCTGCAAGCAGAGTACTGTAGCTTTAGGGTAGATCTTGCAGAACCACCACAAATGCTGTCCATCCATAAGCCAAACGCCAGAGAAGCTTTCCTCCTCTCTTAGGAGTAGAGGACACCCAACCCAGGTAATGCAGAGTGCCCAGTCCAAAACACTCTCCACAAGGTGATGGTCATTTAATCTTCTAACAGGGGAGGAAAAAAGCCACTTTTTAAAGCTGTCACTTCTCCACAGCCAGATGCTCACAGGGAGAGTTGCACAGTATTTGGGTTTCTCACTTCAGCTCTGCATCCAGCCCCATGTGCAAGTGATGAACTATGGGCTCACCAGGGACTGCATGACCTCAGCAGGCATAGGCAGACTTAGTGTAGAGAGACAGCCATGCACAGAAAGGTGATACAAGGCAGCTGAAGCAAGGAGGTGGATGCCTTACCGTTGGGAAGTCTTCGAGCACCTGCCGGTCCTTCTCCTTGCTCTCCATGTACTTCCACTCTGGTTGGTAGAGATAGGAGTGAAATTCGTGCAGCATTGGGACCTTCACATCTAAGCTGATGGTCATGTCATCCTCTATAGTGTCCAGGGCACGGAGAACTAGGTAGAATATACAGACGGCATGTCTGGGGGGAGGAGAAAAAACAATCCCTTACTTGGGATTGCCTATTAGGCAGGACAAATAGCTTCGATTAACCACACAGCCTTCAACAGGCACTGAAAGCTCAATATGATACACGTTGGCACTGCCAGGTTGTTGATGCCTCTGGAAGATAGAAGCACTTCCAGCAAAATTCACCCTAACGTTTCAGGTGATATAGTACTGCTTTGGTCAAGGGATACCCACATACAATCCCTCCTCCTTCAAATCATAGAATGGTTTGGGTTAGAAGGGGCCTTTAAAGGTCACTTAGCTCAACCTCCCTGCAATGGGCAGGGATATCTTCAACTATATCCCAGATGTCAGCTTCCCCAGCCCTCATATGGGGACAGTGACTGTCCCCTGCAGTGTAGGAAAGTAAACCAGATGCATTAGAAACATGCTGCTCACATCCCAGGATCAGAGGAGTAGGTTAGGGATGGAAAGCACCACCAGCAGCACCTCCCAACTACCTTGCTCATCATCTCATTGAACCTGTGCTCTGAGCAACAGTGGTGCCTCCACACAAACTCCCCATGGGCTGACTGCTGTGAGAGCTGCATTAGGAAACCCCTTCCTTCCTGCAGGAAACTATAGCATGGCTTTTGGCTTTCTAAGATGCATACACTGGGGAAGGGAAATGTCTGTTCTCCCTGGGCAGGGCACTGCAGATCCAACCCTGCAAGCCAGATCCAACCCTACAAGCAAGGCCAGCATCCATTAGAACCCAGAGGACAGAGCCTGAAGTCAGCTTACTGGGAAAAGCAAATGCAAAATAAGGAAGGGAAAAAGCTGGTGTAATTTTCCTATCACCTCCCCTTCTCTGCACCTATCACCCTTTAATCCTGCTTGGGGAAGAAGTAAAGGAGTGCCTTACTGGAACATTAGGAAACAGGAACATTAGGATTGGAATAGAGCCAAAACCACCCTGTATTTTATATATCCACTGGAACCAGCCCACATATCCCAGCACCCCAGTAGGAAGCTACTTGAGAGCCACTTCCCTTCTCCATCCCACTGCCCCTGCCTTCCCTATTCCTGCCTTCCCTGTCCAGGCTCCACGCTTCTGCTGCTGAAGCAAAGATAAAAGTCCTGATGGCAAAAAATATTGGCTCCAATTCTACAACTTATATAAAATAATCCCCTAGCTCTAAATGAGCACAATGATACATCAAGGAGATGATGCATTTATTAATTGCTTAACAAATAGAAACTAGTTTGGACTGCTTAAATGCTAATTGCCAGGTAAAAGCATTGCTCTCCTTGAATGACACCATGCAAGCGGTGATTAACCAGTCAGGGAAAACTGACTGGCTTTTGGAGCCAATACTGTTAAATTTGGCATCTTTTCCTTAATTGAGGAGTATTTAATAGCTCCATCAAAATACACATCCCAGTGCTCACGAGCAGCTCTCTCATGCCCTCCTGCTCCTTTGCACAACTGAGTTGCCCCATTTCAACCAAGCTGCAAAGGTTCATCTGACAAGAGGCAAGGGCCCAGGACTTCTACCCCCTTTCAGCAGCAACCAAGAAAGGCAGAGCAGAACCTAAAAGGCCATCCCAGAAGCACTTCTCGCACTGACACCATGCCAAGGGAAGCAATAACTCCAGCATAGTTGAAACGCTCATTTAACCCCACTTCTGCATCCAAACCTTAACTCCATCCCTAGCTTTCATCATATACTGAATTTAGGTCCGTGGTGATTTGGGCAAATGAAAGGAAGAAATTCTTTATGATGAGGGTAGTGAGACACTGGAACAGGTAGCACAGAGGTGGTAGATGCTCCATCCCTGGAAACATTCATGGCCTGGGAGCAACCTGATCTTGTTGAAGAGGTCTTTGCTTATTGCAATGTGTTTGGGCTAGATGATCTTTAAAGGTCTCTTCTAACCCAAACTATTATATGATTGCATGAAATATAAGATCATAAAAACAGCTATGCACTGAGCATGGTCTGCCTGCAGCTCTCTATTTCTCTGCAGGGTTCCCAAGCATCATGATCCCAGTTGGGCTCCAACTTGAGATCCATGGGGATGACAGAAGGCTAACCAAAGCCACACAGTCTTGAACAGGAAACATGAGTGACACTGCTGAGAAGAAAACAGTCTGGCATTACCTCTCCTTTGCAGAACTGGAAGTGCCCACTTCCCAACAGCAAGCCTGGTTCCATCTCAGGGCTCAAGCTCTTAGGCGCAGCTCCCCCTTCCCAGGTGAGGAGGTCTCCTTTCCCCTTGCCACCACTTTCACCCTCTACCAGCACAAAGCTGATCCTTTCCACAAAGCAGCTGAACCTGCAGGGATTGATGCTGAAGGGTCCCAGGGACAGGCACCAGGAGAAGGCAGGAGCATCCCTCTGCTCCACCACCAGGAGAGGAGCTGTGGTGTTGTCTCATAACTCCTTGCTCCCACCAGAAGTTATGACATTGGCTCAGCTGCTGATGGAAGCTGCAGTTTTGAGCCTCCCACCTTCCAAGAAAACGCCCTAAGCATGGAGCAATAGGCTGGACAGGGCCTTGGCCCACAAAACACACGGTTTATGGGGCCAAGAAAGATAAACAAGAAGGAATCAGACACTTTAGCTCAACTACCAACACCTTGGCCTGAGAAGCATGGCTCCAAGCACTCATCTAGAAGTTCTCTGTTTTCCAGCAGTCCTTGGGGGATGCGTGGAAGCTCTCCTGGGAGCAGTGATTGGAACTAGGGAGCAGGAGCCTGCCAACAAGGAGATTTCACTCCAAAGAAGTCACATACAAAGCTGGGGCAGGGGAGGGGAGCAGGCTGTGGCACAGGACACTGTGCTCAGGAGCAGATCACGAGCAGTGCTGTGTTTGTCAGCACAATGTGGTTGTTTTAATGCTTGAATCCTACACCCCCAGCTCATTCAACCAGCAAGAACAGAGGCCGGTATTAAGTAGTTTATAACCACACAGGTTCAGTTTACCCCCTTAATGGGGTTAACATCAGTGAAAGCACAATGATCACCTCACACTATGAGGTGATCCAGCAAAATTAATTCCTCCAGTAAGCTGCTGATCTGCCTATTTCTATATTCTCCCTATTTTGCATTTCCCTCTTTCGTCCTTAACTTTTCAGCGGAGCCACTGTGTTTCGAAAACGAGTTTCTTCTGACGCACTACAGAGCCAGCTGTAATTCAGCAGCAATCCCTGCACAGCCCTAGGTTGGTAATGGCATTTCTAGGATGCCAGGCATAAGTTTCTGTGCCTGAAGGATGGCACCTTCCTGATCCCAGCAAGCTGCAAAGCAAGTATTAAAGAACAGAAAAGAGAGGTGAGAAAGACAGCCAAAGGAAAATGAAGGCAAGCACACCACATACTGACATTGCCA
>JANHGB010052561.1:22946-40890 GCA_026283785.1 Coracopsis vasa | reverse complement strand
TGCCCCATCCCTGGCAGTGTTCAAGGCCAGGTTGGACACAGGGGCTTGGAGCAACCTGCTCTAGTGGAAGGTGTCCCAGCCCATGGCAGGGGTTGGAGCTGGATGAGCTCTAACGTCCCTTCCAACCCAAACCATTCTATAACTCTAGGTAGTGAGATGGCTGTGGCTACTTCAGTGTTCTGGATGCTTCATTATGTACATCTCTGATGAGTCTCTAACCTAGCTATAAGCAGGGCATGTGACTCTATATGTTCAAGTTCTGCCAGGCTTTTATGGAAGCAGAGCAGAAGATGAGGTCAGAAATCAGGCCAGAAATAGGATTTCTCAGTCTTCCAAGGAAAGATGTTTGGCCGCAGAGCTTTCTCAGCATGTTGTATGACCAACCTGTCTGGAAGTGAAGTGTTTTGCTTTTTGGCTTGTCTCTGCCCTCACCATATTGTTGGTCTGAGAACTCAGAAGTACTCAAACTACAGCTCTTGTGATGCATCTTAAATATGATTTGCTCTTTGCAAGAGCTGTGTCTCTCCCCCACTAGCTCTTTCTGTACCTCTCCTTTCCCTCCAGCACCAGCAAGACCAACTGAATCTTGGAGCAACACAACTGTTTCATAAAGCATCTCTCCCATGGCTGCATTTGCATATGTTTCTTCTTCTTTTAAATGAAAAGAACTTGGATTCTTTCCTTAAAACCTCACACCTTGAACAACCAAAACTTGCTGAGCAAGGAATTAACAGTCAGTGGTGCAAGGAGTGCTGCAGCAATTAGCAAACCTAAACGCAGGCTTGGCTCTCCTTCCAATTAAACCCTGGCAAGCTGCGATACATGATGTGGTAATGAAGCAGAGAGTTTTGGAGCTACTCTGCTTGCCTTTTGGAGAGTATGGGAGCTTTAGGCTGTCTAGCTGAAACTAAGCTGTTGAAAGTAATGGGCTGGACAATCTCACCCCATTACTTTTAATGGGATTGAGCGAGGGCACGCTCGGGAGCAGTGCTCTGACACGGGGGGAAGCAGGGGAGCTGTTTTCACATATTCAAGTTATGGTCAACACTGGGAAAATGCCCCCCTGGCAGTGGAAGCCAAGCTACTTGCAATAAGTTATAGGGTTTGGCAGCAGATAGGAGGAGGAGGAGTAGCAGGAGAGGTGCATAAAGGTATGTATTGGCATCATCTGTGAGCTGGGGCTCAGTCTGGTCAAGGGGAACTGCAGTATGTGTGAGATACTCGCTACTCGTGTGCACTTTGGGCTGTGCAAGGACACGAGCAGGGTGCCAGGTCCTTCTTTTACACTGATCTTCCCTGATTTACCTTCCTACCTTTTGCATCCATAAAGGCGGAGGAAGTATTTAACGTTGTGTGAAGTACTGGTCTCTTTTGCTGAAGCTGGTGAGTACCCCTAGCATTACCCAGCAGGACCAGTTGTAGAAATCATGAGTTTTCAGGTCTGTGAGAACCTTAATAGTGGTCTAAAGGGGAACAGGGATGGTAATGAGGCAAAAATTGCAGGATTAAACATCCAGGCTGGATGCTGCAGCAGTGGTGTGGATGCTCAGTGTCTTCACTGGACCCTGTCAAGGCGATTGGTGCCGACTTGATCAGAAGCATTTGCAGTGAGATGCCTGTGTGTCCTAGCAGCCTGGGAGATGGGTTTGTTTCTCATGATGGGACTGAGTCTCCTGCTGCTGGGATGTTGCAGGAATGTGGTCCAGAGAGGGCAGCAATCAGCCTCCCACAGCCTGACATTTGTCTGTTCACTTTCCTTTTTCCTGCTGCTGAGCGTGGCCAAAGCCCCCCCTGCCAGCAAACTATAAAGCTTCAATGCCTCAATCAAAGCAGCCTTCCTGCAGAAAGGGATGGAAATGTAACGATTAGATAATCCACTGAATCTTGTGGCTTTCCCTCTAATTGGCACCTTGTTCATTAGCAGAGGGCACAGACCTGTTTTCCTCCTGCCCATTCCATCTTAGCACCATGTACTCTCTGAGCAAGTTTTAACTGAAGGGGAAAAGCAGGGACTGCAGTAAATGCGCCTCCAACTGGGATTAATCTGGAATTGCTGCTCCTTTGGCCAAGTTACCTGTGTGGTGGTCTGGTAATACCACAAGTCAGATTCCCCAAGCTTTATAGGTGCTTTGGTTCCCAAATTCTGCAGGGTTTAAGTAGATGAGGAGGAAACAGATAAACTGGTGTGTGGGTCTGACCCAAGATGACTTGTTCATGTCAGTGGTCTCCTTCAGCTCAGGACTCAAGAGGGGGTGGTATGGCAATAGGTTGATGCTGCACAGTAGGTTTCCTACCTTCTTCTTGCCTCACAAGCAGGAAGGCAGCTTAAAGAGGCTTCTGAAATTGCTGAGAGTTGGTGAGGAGGGGAAAAATAAAATAGAAGCTGAAGACCATATATTTAAAATAAGAAAAAGAAGCCTTAGATGCGGAAGAATTGCAGCCGTGCTGTGAGGTAACCAGCACATACCATTTAATTATAACATACGCAGAAGTAACAGCATTGGCGAGGCTGGAGCGTGATTTTCCTGTAATAGAAGGACCATGGGGTTCCCTGCCTCTGACTGTCGTGTCATCTTCAAGTGAGAGCATGACTGCTTCATGCTTCCCTGCCTTCAGAGGGAATTAAAGGGACACAGCTACTGCATCTTGGAGGAGCTGCGTTAAGGATGTCCAGCATGGGAGGGGTTTGGAGCAGCTGGACCATGACCTCTGGGGGGTTTGAGGTAGGAGGAGCTGATGGGCTTGAAGGCGGTGACTGTGATTTCCTCGGTCAGGCAGAAGGTAGCTGTGTTTGGCTGCTTCCAAGGGTAGAAGTGGTTTGTCCTCCTCCTAGACTCATAAAATGGATGACTGAACCAGAAACCCGGTCAGGGTGGGCGGTGTAAGAAGCAGTTGTTGATCCAGAGCGCTACCATAGATGTGACATTTACACTGCTATGGTTTTATTGTGTTTCTCCCTGGTGTGGCCACAATCTGTCAGAGCAGCACAGGGACTTCCAGGGCTTATAGCAAAGTGTTTCCACTGCCGCCTTCTCCTCCTGGTTGAGCAGGGGTGTTACAGCATGGGGTGTGCTGCTGGGATGCTTCCTGCTTGGTCCACATCTCTAGACCTGCACATAAATGTGGCTCTGTGTGTGCCAGAGGAGCATTAAATGTGTTATTTATTCCAACATGGGATGCTCCTGCCAGGCCTCAGGATAACATCGTGCTGTGTGCGTGACTAATGTTGCTTGGATTGCAATGGGATGTGCAGGGATCCCAAGGCAGGAGCAGGGACAGTGCAGTGGTTTTCAATGAAATGAAAAAACAGAGTCTTTGGTGACAAAATCAGGTCTTTAGATAAAAAACTGCATTCTTGAGCAATCTAAATATGTGGATCTTGTATCCTTGTCAGATTTGTTCTGAGCTGCTTCATTCTGCTTTTAGATTAACAACCCCTCCTGTTGAAAGCCCTCTTGGTGTGTAGGATGCCCTTCACTTGCAGCTCCTCTGTTTCACATGGATCCTGGGTACAGTGGTGTCTGGAGCTTTTCCAGCCTCATAAAGGCATTTTGGCTCCCTGGAGAGCTTGTTTCTTCAACTGCAGTGGAAGAAGGGCTGGAGAAAAGTGTGATGGGTTTCACAGGTGCCCTCCACCGTTTCCTCTCTGTTTGGGCACTGTTATTTTTCTGCTCTATGCTGTGGAATACACAGCTCCTGGGTTTTGGTGAGGTAGAAGAGGAAGGTGGCTGGAGGAGCAAGTCATACAGCATCAGTGGCACCGCAGACCTTGTCAGGCAGATCCCCAGGTGACTGCAAGTTCAGGTCTGAGCTGCCAAGTGGAGCATGGGGCTAAGTGACAGACAGCCCAGGGCCATCTGAGCCCTTGGCTTGCAAGAGGAAATGCCTGGGGGAGGCAGGGAGGGTGATGGACAAGGCTTAAACTGCCTGTTAGCCTCTCCTGCCATCACTCCTCATGCACTGGTGGACGCAAGAAGCTCCATAGAATACACATAGGCTGTTAGCTGGTGCAGCACAACCTCTGGAGTGTGACCTAGACAGATGTGCCCATCACCTGGTTGTCCTCCAATGGCCCTGGTGGACTCCTCAGTGTCAGGAAATGTGGTCCCTCATCAGCACATGATGTGGATGGTGATGTGCTGTGAACCTGGGGAAGGTTCAAGGAAAGATGGGTAATGCACATGGAGGTATTTGTGTACCCCTTAAATGTCTCTTGAAGACTTGTTCCTGACCTTCCTGCAGCTGCTTTGCTGCCTTGAAACAGGAGATGGGTTTTGTGGCTTGAATGGAGCAGCACGTACAATGGACTGTAGTCAAAAGCAGATCAAATCCCTGGGAAGCCCTTGAAGTGCAGGGCAAATCCACCAGCGAGATGAATTGGCCGTAGCCCCACTGAACAATACAGACATTTTCCAAGGGAGGGTCCAAGCTCCAGGGCTGTAGCAAGGCGAGGAGCTTCAGAGGGTCTGAAAGAAGTGAGATGAAAGTGGCGATGGGATAGAAGCTCTTGTGTAATACTGTAGAAATCATGTAAATTGGGGAGCAGTGCTTGAGCTATGCCTGCATGCTGCGAGACTGTGAAAGGAAGTGTTAGAACTATATGATCTTTAAGGTCCTGTCCAACCCAAACCATTCTGTGACCCGATGGGGAGGAGAGGGCACGAAGGCATTGCTGTGGACAGTCAGCGGCATGTCCCTTCTTGGTGAAGCCTTTGGAAGTAGACTGAGGAGGGGGAAAGTGGTAACCCAAAGTTGCCTCATAGTGAAGTACTTCCTCCTAATATCTCATCTAAATCCAACTTTTACAATAAGAAATACAGGGAAAATGCTTTTTCCTGCATGTGAGGTGTAGTTAGGCTGTGGAACCTGCTGCCACAAGACCTTAGTAAAGCAATTTGGGATGATTTGACTGTATGTCTGTGCACACAAAGGTGTAAAAGCTGTTTATACAAGAAAGTTCAGGTCCTCAGGGCCCCCTTACTCTGGGGTGAATTGTTCTTCCTACAGCAACTCCTTCAGGAGAAGGAAACATCCTAAGAATGACTGGACTTGAGGTTTGTGATGGTTGTTCTTCTCTTGCTGGGGAGCAGAGTGGGGAATACAGACAGGTCAGCATCCTGTGCTTTAGGAACCAAAGGCTCTGCATTGCCACTAGCAGGGAAAAAAACCTCTTCAGAACACTTCAGTGCTGAGTTACAACTTGGAGGTGCCTCTCTTCCCTTCATTAGGCAGGGAACTTGGGCAAACAGTCCCCTGCTCAGCAGCACTCAGCCCTCTTCTTTCTTTCTTCAAGTTGTGTTTCCTGCCAAGAAGCAACTTCTAATTGTCTGGTGCTAGGGCAGAGCTTGTTCTTGGAGAGAGCTCTTGCTGCGTGGCTTCTCTAGCCCTCCCCTTGAAGTTTTCGGTGCTGATGCCTTTCAAGCATCTTGAAGAGCTCTGTTTTACACTGGGTTGAAACAGGTTCAGTGAAAATAAGCACATCCAGGTTTTCCCATTATTTTCCATCATGGTTTTTAACCCAAAAGAATGTTTGGTAGAAGTCTTAAGGACCCTCTCGACCTTTACCTTTCAGAACCAGAAATTCCCATAGGGAAAACTGTACTGGGGCTGGTGATGCTGCTGTTTCCCCAGCTCTGCTGCATGTGCTTGCACTCTTCAACGCAAACAGGACTTCCAGTTCTGTGGTCCATCAGAGAATGGCCCTTGTGTGCAGCTGCATTTTACGTCTCAGAGCAACGAGCTGGCAAACACCTCTGCTCCATCTGTTTTCCTTCACTGATGGATTCTTTAAAGTCAGATTGTGGTCCCACAGGGGCATACTCAACTAATCCTCTGCTTTTAAGATTTTATTTGTGCAATAAATGGATGACAAGGTGGTTTGCAAGTACATAACACAATAAATGGGTTTATAAATGCAACTTTTCTGCGGAGCGCTATGGAATAAAATACAATATCACTTCAGCATTTAACACTGATCTCTGGTTCATTCATATTTCAAACAGTAATATGCCCATTTTCTCATCTGGGAAGCCTCTTAGGGTTTTTAATACATTTTTATAAATTAACCAGGCACAGATTTAATAATAACTTGCATTTGTATAGCTTTTTTCATCTCTGAGGATCTTGGATTGCTCTGCAGACTTAATGGTGTAATATAGAAATTACATGCCGAAGGATCCATTTGCTCTCTGCTGAAATGTGGTGTTTGGAATGCTCAGCAACAGATGCAAACTGCATCGAAGGAGGAAGCTCAGAGCCAGTGCACATGGCAGAAGAACTTGGAGGGGAAGGATGCAGTTTGCTTTAAGGATGCCCAAAGCACAGTTACCTGAAGAAGAGGTCATAGGGATGCTGAGGATATCTGCATGAGAAAAGCTAGATGTGCCTGGAAATAAGGATGCTGACAAACAGAAGAAAATGCTGCTCCATGCACTTCTAACTTTTGGGATGCATTGCTGCTAGATGTGGTGAAGCCAAGAATGTGGAAAGACTTGGGAGATTGGGCTTTTCTTTCTCTAATGTGCAAGATATTCAATAGCACACAGCTTTATCAGGACAGGAAACATCTAAGCAGGAGCATAAGGTTTCTCAATCAAAGTGTTCAAGTGAGCTCTTGGATTTAGTGACAGGACCTTCTCATATCACCCTTGCTGGTCATCATTAAAGTTTTGAGCTCCTTTGCTTGGAGACTTTTAAGCTCTTTCAAGAGCTCCCACCCAAGTTCTTTGCTTCTGAGATCCCCAGGTGAAATGAGGCTTTTCCAACCCTCTGTCTTTCCCAGTCACTGTGTCTTGGTGTTGCTGGCATGGAGGTTGCCCATTCCTCATCCTAGAAAGAAGTTTAGATTGAAGTTCATGTATATAACATGCAATTGTAATAATTATTTACTGATAGCAAATCACTATCTCTGTAGAAAGAAAAAGGTGAGAAAATGGAAATGTGATATTTATGTTAATACAAAGTTTTAAAAACTTAATTTAAGAGGCCAGCTGCTTGTGCTTCTCTTAGAAGAGCTTAATTGGTATATAACAGCATAGTTAATTAAATACAAATCAATAGCTTAAACCAGCTAATTGATATTTAATATGTATGGGAAAATAGAACAGTTGTAATATAATTAACTCAATATTAAATAAGCAATGGAATTGCAATTATGCCTTTGCAACAATTCTAAAGTTTATCGTTCTTTAATAAACTTGCAATTAGACAGGATGAGCTGAAAAATTATTAAACAGGTATTATTGGGCTATTAAACATTTATTACCATTCCTGGTGGGATACAGCTACACAATAATACACATTATGATTGTGTTAATAAAGCTTTATTACTGCTTTAGCCTTTTACTGCGGTGGTTCATCAGAAACTGAGTTCCCTTCCTGAGTTGTGGGTGGAGGAACTGAGTAAGGAAATGCCAAGCGATAGGAGGGATAACGGAAGAGCAGGAGGATGCTGTAGCGTGGGCCAGAACTGGGAGTTCTTTCTTCCAACACAAAGTTCTCCTTTATTGCCCAGCTTGTGCATAAAGATCCTTTCTCAGAAGACCCTGAGCTCTCGTTGCTTTTAATTGGCTTTTGCTTCATTGTCAGTGTAGCTCACACTGTGTGATGTGAACTTGCTTGTGATTTGTTTGAGTGGCTCTTGTGTAAGCTTGGAGGTGGATTAATGCAGGTACTTTCAAGCAAGGCAAAACCGCAGTTCTGCTGTGATTTTGCCAAAGCAAGCTTGCATTTCTTCACAGCTCCTGCAATAATAAACTTCAACTCTAACTACTTAACCTCTGTTGGGAAAAATCACTTGTCATTTCCAAGAAGCGGCTGGAGTTTGGGTTTGAGTGTTGGGGGGACACATGGGTTCATATTCTATTTTCAGTGGCATCTTGGAAGCCCCTAAAGCCAAAACACTTAAAATGCTGGGTGTCTGCTTAACTATTTTAGCTTTAGGTAGCCACTAAAAGCCATGAAGTGGAGAGACATCCTCAGGCACCACAGTCGTCTTGAAGTATTTTACCTTTTAAAGGCACTCTCAAGTATTTAAAGGTGCCTTTAGCTATAAAGATTTTTGCATGTTCTCACAAATTTATAATATGAGTTATTATAATGCAGTGCTCTTGTATAGCTCCTTTCATCATGGGATATCAAAGTGTTTTATAAGCATTAGTTATAACATCCCTCAGGGAGGCAAATGGAAGATAGACACCCATGCTGGTGTGTGCTGATCCAGGCTCCACACAGGGATTTAACCCACAGTTCCTTGGGATCCAGCCCATGTTGCTCAGCCCTGAGAATCCCTCCTTCCTCTCAGGATTAAGTTGGGACTGGGACCTTTTGGGTCACCTCCAAATCAAGACAACCTCCTTGGGAGCATTTTGCTCCCTGTGACTGGAAGACAAGGTAGACACCTAAGTGGTGGGATGTTCATCCGTCCCCTGAGAAGGCTGCAGCTATTGCTGCCTCTATCGTTGCTTTAGTTCAGGATGCTCTTAATGATGTTTGTGGTTCGTGGAGAGCATGACAGGCCCTGACATGCAAGTCTGTGTGCTCAGGAAAAACCCACCCAGCACCCACAAACATGTGCACACCAGGATACAGGGTGTCTGAATGGGTTCAATAGTAACGCCAGCTTGCTCAGCTCGCTGTACACTGTAGGCTGCACTGCCTTGTGTGGTGCTAATCTGATTGTGTTGTTTTAATTACACTTTGATATCTTGCTCGTTTAAGGCTCAATAGGAATCAATGCAGTTTTGTTTTCATGTCAATAAAGACAAAGGCCTCTTGCCTGCTTCATGGGCTATAGGTGAATGGTCGCAGAGGCTATTGGCAGGCTCAAAGCTCTCCAGCCACATCCACTCAGAGCATCTGTTTTTGCAGTCGAAGTTCAGTGAGGTCTTATTGATTCTAGTTGTTAGTGCTAAGGGAGGCAACCTGTGCTGCATGTCCAGCTAAGCCAGCAGGCACTTGACACCTTTCTCAGTGTATCTGTGGCTGTGGTGTACTCTGTGCACATCATGGTACATCGTGTTGCAAAGCAAGAGGCTGGTTTCCACCTTTGCATTAGAGGTGGGAGATGGTTCCTGTTAATTAGGGCTCTGATTCAGGAAACCACTGAGGATGTGAATAGTTGGTTCATCTGCCCTAATTTCTCTAATCTTTAGATGTCTACATCTGAGTTAGTCACTGCCTTCATGGCCAACAAGTTACAAGCACCCCCAAAGCCACGCCAGGTAGATGAAGTGAGTCACTTCTGGAGATGCTCTGGGGTATTTTTTAGGTAGCAATATGGATTTAGGGGAGAAATTAGATTTTGGCTTACTCTGTGCATCTCAAGAGCCTTTCTTTTGCCTGAGCATCGACTTCATTGTGATTGGTTTTGGTTAGATGATGATGCCCTCCCTGATGGTAGGGAGCCTCAGGGCCAGGAGCTGTTGGTCCTCAGCCTCTTGCAAATGGAGCCCTATTTAATGCTAGAAAAAGTGCTTTAATTAGTCTTGTGTGTACCCTGACTTTCCTGGTATCAAAACAAGACTGCTTTTGCTGCACTTAGGCTCTGATTCTGCCTCATACTGTGCTATGAGGATGCTAACCCTCTGCTGGGATGCCATGGCAGCTAGCAGTGTTACAGAGGGATATACCCACATAAATCTGTATGTCTTCCCCACATGTCACATTGAATGACTTTCTTCTTCCTCTGGGCACAGTCCAGAGCTCAGATTCAAACCCAAGTTTGCATCATGGCACTAGAAGCCAAGTCTGGAGGCAGCTCCAAAGCTGTCGCTGAGCTCGCACCCTCCTGCCTCACTGCCTTCCCCTCTTCATGCAGCACAACTTCACACCGATCCCAAGCTCTCCTTCCTCAGCAGAGCAGGACTCTAAAGAGTCCACGGCCACATTAAGTAAACATCAAAGGGGCTTTGATCAGCGGGCTCTGCCGAGCACAGAAGCCCCCGAGGAGCTCGGCAGGTCCGCAGGCAGCATCGGGGACACGGTACCTTAATTTTCTCTGCTGCGACACAAGAGAATTTGTTTGAAGAACTGGAGCTTTCTGCACGGGGAGAGCACGTGTGCACGCAGCCTACTTCTGGAGAAAGCCCTGTTCAGATCTCTGTTTGTTACTGATACTCAGAAAGCCCCATTAAGAAATCAAGGCATCAAAGGCATGCGCCTCCTCAGACTCCGGCGCTTTACTGCTTGTAGGGTCACTTGCTTGCCTCTGAAGAGCAAGGTGCCTCAAGCCAGAGTTATCTTCCCTTCTGAGGGCCGTTTCCCATTTTACTTTGCTGCCTGCTAAGGGAGAAAGGGATGAAAGAGTCCATATGGTGGCAATGTTCTGATGTGGAGGATGAAGCAGCTCCTTCCCTCTGCTTGGTAGATAGGAGTGCCTGAGACAGGGGCAAGGTAGGGGATAGTGTCCTGCCTCTACATGTCCGTGGCTAAGTGGAGCAGCACAGTAGCAGTTGGTTTGGGATGTAAAGCTGAGCTCTGAGGCTGACCAAAGCCTTCAGTTATGTGCCCACCTCACTGGTGCTTTACCAGAACAGTGCATCCAGCAGGATTTGCTACCTGCAGCATCCCCATGTGCTTGCTCTGGTCCCCAGCCTAGTCTAACATCGCTGTCTCTTCTCTTGCAGAACTGGGGCTCCCAGGACGAGGATGCTGCCTAGTACTGGGGTTCATGTACAAGGAGAAGTACCGCAGGATGACTGAAGGTGAGCAGGTCCCTCACCTTTTATTCTTCTTTCCTCTTTAGCCATCTCATTGCAAGGGATGTGGATGAGCTACTGCTAGGAATGGGTCAGGTTCTTGTTCATACCAAAGACAAAATCCTGCTTCCCTTTTGATCTCTGAAATGTCTTAGCAGGCATGGTTAGGAGAAGCCCCCAGCCTGAAGCTGCAAGAGAGCAGGAGTTTTAGTTCCATACACCCATAATCCACTGTCCTTTCCTATGGAAAGGATTTGTTGCATGGAAAGCTCTTCCACAAGCTGCTGCATCTGGTCTTTTTATTCTAGCTGGGTCACAGAGCCTCACTGATTCCCCTGTCAGTTTTCAGTGCCTTTGTACCTCTCAGAGGTGCCTTTGCATTGTTCACCAAACCTTTGCTCAAGTTTCCCTGGTTTATATTCCAGTCATTCCCCATGTATTTTATGAGCATCGATTAAACCATAGAAATATCATAAATAATTATGAAGCATAATAACTAAACAAAAACTATTTATACTCTGAAGAATTGGCCTCCTTGTTTCTGGTAACTTCGTTGTTTGGCTCCTTTTACTTGTGCAAACCTTAGTGCATCATCATCTTGGACTAAAAGTACGAGAGCCTTTTGGGATGGGAAGGTCTTCAGGGTGTGTCAAGGGGAGTTTGATTGCTATGAGGTTTCTTCAGGGGCTGCAAACTTGATCCAAACGCAGATTTAATCCATTCTTGATTGGGAATGATTTGGACAAAGGGTGGGATTGCTCGCACGGGATGGTGTATTGCAGGAGTTAGCCATGGCGGTGCCTTCTTTCACAGGAAGGTTTGCCTTCACAAAAGGTGCATTAGATTTCATGGGGTATAAAACCCATGTGGAGGCAAGTTTATGCCTCAAATATCAGTTAGAAGATCAAAGGTTCCTTGGGTCTCCCAGGGGCCCTGATACTGAGCTGATAATATGGGGAAAGTACTTCACAAGACTTCACCTTGTGCTTGTTAATTACCATATGCTTTTTAAGCATTGATTAGAGTGTGTGTTTAATGGGAAGGGGCTGCCCCTTGGGACAGAGGATGGCAATCTGGTCTGAGTGCTGTGAGTAGGTTCAGTAATATCCCTCTTAATTCCTTCCTGTCCCTTAAGCCTATGGGAGAAGCTGCCCGTGGTTGTGCTGAGATGGGAAAGAGCATCCTAGGGATGCTCAGAGGGTGTCTGAGAGCTGGCAGGACCCACCTTGGCATTCTGTCAATCCTTTGGGATCCTTTACAGAAGCTCCTGTCCCCCAGTGGATTCAAAGCCTTCATTGGCCTAGGAAGTGAAGCCCCCTTTTCAGGCTGAACGTGGCTTTGTGTGGCGAGAACAAAGGAACATGAAAGGCCAACAGTAAAGCCTTTGTGTAGGAACAGGAACAAAGTGTGCCTGCCTGATGCTGTGCAGCCAGCGAGCTTCTGGCCCCCACCGGCTGCAGGACCATTATGTTTAAAGGTACAATCTGTCAAAACCAAAGGCAGGGGATTTCCATGGCTACAAAGACCACCTAGGACTTGTGTTTTCACTAGAGGCCGTTCTGGATGGTAATTGCAAGCCTCCAGCCTCCCAGGATTTTGGTGTATTTCAGTGCAGAAAAACACATTGAGGGGGGTTTCAGATGTCTGGTCATCAACAGAGGTGTAGTGAGGGCATTTCCTGCCCAAAGCACCAGAGCCAGGCTCTTTGGGCCAGTTACCTTGCAGGGATAAGGAGGAGAGAGACAGCTTCCCTTTTATACTTTAGCCAAGTGAGAGCTTTTCCTCTTTTTATTGCATGATGGTGTTAATGAATAGCCCTATTAATAATTGCAGGGTAGCTGGAGGAACTGAAAGCAGAGGTAGGCAGTGGGGCAATGGGCTAATTATGAAGTGTGGGGTCTCCATCGTAGTGGAAATAGGTAATTACAGGGCTCATTAGAACCTTGCTGTCACTTAACGGAGACATCTACAGAATGCACTCATAGGTAGAGAAGCAAAGAGGCCTTTTCAGTGTGGAGTTATCGCTTTGTGGTAGGAAAGCGCTTCTCCTGGCTATTCCCATGGAGAAGGTCCAGGCTGGGCGCTTGCAGACCAGTGCAGCAACCTCTCCCAGCAGGGTAAACTCAATGTTGTGGCTTGCAGATGCTCTGTGGCCATGCCCAGCAAGGGGTTTTGGTAGCATTATGCTGTTTGTTTACCAGCTGGCAAGGGATGGATGTCCATTAACACAACCGATTGCAGATGCAGGCTGAGCCATCCTCCAGAGTGAGAACCTGCTTTTGTCAGTGTTAGTTAGCACAGATCAATATATCAACCTGTGCCGTGTAAAACCAGGTCTGGGGAAGGTGTTGGTATCTCTCCAGGGCTGCTGCCAGCACCACTGGGAACGTGCAGGGCAGGAATGACTTGGACGCACCAAACTGTGTGTGATTCCTCCTTGTGAAACGTGCACTGGGAAAGGTGATTGATTTGGGCACAATTTGGGGCTGGGAAGCAGGAAGGTGCTGCTGCAGTGTGGCTGTTAATGCTTACCCCTTTGCTGTGATTGACGACTGCCTCGTCTATGTGCTGGGATCGCTGTTTGGTGTGCGGCTGTGAGTTGTAGGGTGAAATTAAGCTGGTGACAGTTGTAGACAGAGGGAGAGGTAGAGCTGTCTGTAATGACGGCCTTGCAATAAAGACGCTTTAGAGTTAATCCTCCACCATCTGTCTTCATTCTGCTAATAACCCACTCAATCAGATGCTGCCGACTGTTTGTTAACATTCAGAAACAGATACATAATCAGGAGGAGCATGCTGTTTGCTCACCGGGGGCTGGATCCCTCCTTGGGAACAACTCTCCCTTGGCCACAGTGGTTCAGTGGGAGCCACGGCTTGTGGACTGGGTATCACAAGGCACATGTTGTGCCATGGAGGTGGTGCTGAGGCTGGCTATGAACTATCTGTTCTCCCCATGACTTGTGTTGCCCTGGCCAAGCGGATTTTGGAGGAGAAAGGTGGTATCTATGGGGTGGGTCACCTCAGCCCCTAAACAATGATCTTGAACTAAATCTGGGCTTCTTTTCTATTCACTTTTCCCCTTCACATCCAATTCTCCTCCCTTCCCAGGTTCCCAAGGGAAGGCCAGGGGTGTGCTGTAAAATCTCTTCCTGCTTTTGGTCCCCTCCTGTCCATAGGATCAGGTCCCGAGCTGGTCTTGTTCCTCCTCAGTGATCCAAGGCAGGTATTCAGGCATCAATCCCTCTCTTGCTATTTTTCTTCTCCTCTCCTGCCTCTGACTTCCTGCCAGATCTAACTGGAGTCATTAGCAAGCATCACTGCAGCAATTATGGCACTTTCTGGCTGCCATTCATGAAGCTTCTAACGGGAACGACTAAGCACTGAGAGGTGTCAGCCTTCACCTTCACCAACTGTTCTCACCAGCCGCTGGCTGCCTGGAGGTGCTATAACCCATGAGGCAGCTCCCTGCCTCCTCTTCCTCTCCTTCCAGGCACTTGGCTGGCTTCTGTGTCCTCAAGTGCAGTGGACAGGTGGCATCTCGGTGGGATGGACCCTGTGCTTGGAGGGGATGTGTGGACTTCATCCTTGTGTCTGAGGGCTCAATGCAGCATCCTCCTCCTGGACCAGCTAACAGTTACTGATTGGTGCTCAAGGAAGGCCAAACTCCCCCTCTGCAGCTCCTGCCTTGGCTTATAGCCCTGCTTCCCGCTTGGCTCATATTCATCAGTTAGGGACAGGCACAAGGCAAAAATCTGTACCTTGATCTGCATCATAGCTGGAAGCAGAACCAAGTCTCCAGTTTTCTGCTTTCAAGGCACCTCCGTTCACTGTGCTAAGCACAGCAAAGCCAGCAGCCATTACTGCAGAGCTGCAGCTCCACGTAGCAACCAGCACTGCTCTGTGTTTCATTGGGAAAGGATGTTGCTTAGCAAATTGTATCTGCTGCGTGATGGCTGGAGAAATGTGCTCAGATGGGGCTTTCTGAATCCAGAGTTTTCTTTAAAGGCTACATGGGGCTGTTAGTCAGCATAAGACCTCTCAACCTTGAGTATAGAGAGGATGAAGGGTGAGGACTTAAGTTTAGTAGTCTGAGCTGCAAATAAATCTTATCTCAACTCTTCTGTTCAGGTTTGTGATCTTATTTAAAGGTGCAGGGACTAATGTAAAGCTCCGATTTCTCTTGGTGGGGGGAAGATGGAGATGCTAAAAGGATGAGATATATCCACTTATCTCAAAGGTGGAACATGAGGCGAGGGTTGGTGGCCTGGATGGAAGGAAAGCTACCAACCTGCTCTCTCCATGGTGATCCATGCAGCCGTCAAAGGCTAGTGGAGATAGTTCTGTTCAGCCCTTGCCTGGTAGAAGTGTGCAGCTGCCTGTTTCTGGCCTCTGTTATCAGTTTCTTCAACTTCAGGTATCTCTAGTCTATGGTCTTGGTTCTGCTGGCATGTGGGGACAGAACAGTGTATGCACATGAAAGCTGGTTTTATGGCTTATAATTATCTTGTTCCCATCCCTTGAATAACTATAGCTCCTCCATTATTAATAATTGGGATTCTAGTCCTTGTCATAGATCACAAAATGGAGCCAAAGCTGAGCCCAGGCTCTGCATAATGTACCTTGGTCTAAATTGAATAATTGGTGAAATGGTGGAAATCGTTAGTTTTCCCCCAGTTCCTTGGTGCTGGAATTAGTGAGATATTAGTGCAATTAGCCACTGCTTCCATTTGAGGCTGCAATCATTTGGTTTGTAATTTAGAATAAATGTAAAAGCCCACTTGTGCTTCTGAACGGGTTATTTGTCCTGTTTAAAAGTATCTAATGGGGTAGCTGTCATCTAAGCAAGATACATTTGACCCATTTCAATTTGTTTCCCTTTTAATCTGCTATCTGTTTTGCTGGATCTTCTCCTTTTTTAATAGAAACATAAAGAAGAAGTGGGTGAGAGAGACCAAAGAGGGCCAGAATAGAAGCGTTATATATCTGGAGTTTATCATAAGCCCAAGTAACTTGAAATGAGGGTTGTTACACTGCAGAAAGCAATAAAAAGAAAACACTATTCAGAGATCATTTAAAGGGCCAAGTGACTTGTCAATGAGATGCTGCTCTATTCGACTGCCTCCTAATAGCTTCTCAAAGGGAAGCTGCAGCTCTTGCAAGAATGAAGGCTGCGTTGCAGGGAAGGGAGCACTGGGGTCAATGGGGTGCTGTGGCAGTGATGCTGAGATGGGTGAAATTCATTTCAAGGCCCCACCTTACTGCTTGGAGAGAAAGCAGCTGGGGCTGTGGGATGGAGTTGGTGCTGGTTTGGGGGGAAATGGCTTGTTGAGAGAGGCTGCTGTGCCTCTGCTCCAAATACCTCCCTGCTTGAATGCCCCTCCTGCTGCCTGCCATTGTTCAGTGAATGCTTTGTTCTCTTAGAGCGTGGCACTGAGATGCAGCACTGTGTTCATGCCACCCATTAATGGCCCAGCAAGGAGCTGCTGCCTCTGACTTGCTTGGATTTATGGGGATACTTCATCTGGATCTTGCAAGTCACTTTTACATCTGTAACAGCACAGGCTGAGCATGAATCTCGCTTGGCCTCGAGGATAAATCAGAGCCAGCCTCTCTTATCCCTCTAACAAGTGACCTTTCCCCTCTAGCAGATGCCAACAACCTCTGTGCTGCTGGGAAGCTCAAACTTCACTCTGTTCTCTGGCTTAACATGGGAAAAGGTCTGTCCTTTGAGACCAGACTTGTAACATGTTGCTTGATTTAGCTCAAGCAGCATTGAACTCAGAAGCCCATACACAACTTGAACATCCTCTTGAGCATCCCAACATCTTCTTACAGTTTGCCCTCTGAGGCTTTGCATCAGCCTGCAACCTGGGAATGGGATTTCTCCAAAGCTTTGCTCTAAGCTACAGCATCCCTGGCACAAAATCTACTGGGATCTGCAGTGGTGGGTCCCTTATTAGCTGATCCCCTCCGGGATGCGGTGAGGACTTGCGTTGCTAACTCTGCTGTCATTGCTGATGAAGGTGCTGTCCCCTCATGGCTTGGCAGCTTGGTGGCAGGGAAGCTTGCCTTACCCCAAGCACTGTCACTCGTGTCTCCCCATGAAGACACAATCACAATTGATTAGGGAAGACGTCTCCCATCTAACCTGCATTGATGCTGCTGTTCTTTATCTGATAAAAGCATTAGAGATGGAAGAGGTGAGTGGATGCAGTGAGCTCCGGAGAAGTTGTTAAAGACGTATTGTTATCAGCAGTGGTCTCATTGATATTTCTGTGGTGCTTTGTGTTTCTGTTAGCTAAGCAAGGCAGGGATTCGAGTGAAGCCTGAGGAAAAATCAGCATACAAGCTGTCTTTTTGTCTAGTTTCAAGGGGAGACTTTGTCTGGGTTGGGTCAGCTGGGAAAGTGAGCAATGCAGGACCTTGCTGCTTCCCCTCACAGGGAAGAACTTCTTAATATCTGATCTCAATCTCCTCTCTGTCAGATTAAAGCCATTCCCCCTTGTCCTGTCCCTACATACGCTTGTCCAAAGCCCCTCTCTAGCTTTCTTGTAGCCCCTTTAGGCACTGGAAGCTGCTCTAAGCTCTCCCTGGAGACCTCACTTGTGAGTCATAGACATACACAAGGATGCTGCTGAAGGAAAGATCCCATGTGCCCTGCGTTCAGGCAGGACAGGAAGCACCTCCTCAGCTTACTGCTGCTCTCTGCCCCTTTGGATAGTGGGAATAGAGTTTCATCCTTGATGCTCTGGTTGTCTGTGATGTGGCTGAGCGACTGTACTGGTTGTAAATCTGATGCAAAGCTTGAGAGTTTTATGGCAGTGGTGGTGTTGTGGCAGTTAATGGTCTAAGGGTATAATTTTATCTATTGATTGGAGTAGCGCTCCCCCGTGGAAAGCTATTGCTGCGTGTTCCTCAATAAATGAATACAATTCTTCCTCACTCCCTTAGTGGCATGAGATAATTCAGGAGCTGCTTCTAGTGCTGTTCAGCCTGCAGGTGTGTATGGGAGAACGTGGGATCACGTGGAATCTGTGTACCCTCCCTTTGCAGGGACTAGAGGGCCTGCTAAAGATGCTTTGGGAATCTTAGGTTAATAAACACAGATCAATATCTGGGCTGAGATTTAGACTATCTTGACTACTTGAATTGCATTGCCCTTGCACTCCCCTTTATGTTCTGAATGGCATTTGAAATGGGATGTACATTAAAGGAACATGCAAGCTGGTGGGGAAAAACTTGTTCAG
>JANHGB010052561.1:0-16448 GCA_026283785.1 Coracopsis vasa | reverse complement strand
TTGCTCCAAGCCCCTGTGTCCAACCTGGCCTTGAACACTGCCAGGGATGGGGCAGCCACAGCTTTTCTGGGCACCCTGTGCCAGCACCTCACCATGTTTCCTCTCATTTTTCATGGCTCTTGGCTTCATAGGGCAAAACCAAGTCAAAAAGAGGAGCCAGCTGTTGTAGGCAATGATGCAGGTCACTGGCCTCCTCTGTGATGGTTGAGCAATGGAGAAATTCACTTTCTAGGCATTGCCCTGGGTCTGTGGCTGCAGTACAGCAATGTTTTTCAGGGGATGGAGCTGTTATTAGGCTTTTATGTGTAGACAGTTGTTGAGCACCTTTCTTGGGTAAAAAGGATGGGCATGACTGTGAACCATCTCCTGCTCAAATGATGATCTGCTCCCTTTCTGTTCATTTTAGCATCTCTTATCTCCTCCTGTCTTTCCCCTGTCACTTTTATTTGTGCGTTGCACATGCTTAACTTTAGGCTGTTCTTCAGAATAATTTGGTTTAACTCCAAATATGAATCTTGCATGTAAAAAAGGAAGTGCACATATTTACAATCATTTCCGCTTGGCAAAATCCAAACAAACAACAATTACAGCAGAAACCTGCTCATTCTCATTCCACTTCATCTTCAGACCTGGTAATTCATGCAACACAACCTGAAGCAATCTCACCCTGCTTCTTAGCTCAGCTAAACAGGGAGCTGGAGCGAGTCTTCAGCCTTGGTGCATCATGGTTTGGGTTAGAAGGGACCTTAAAGATCTTCTAGTTCTAATCATGGATCTATAATACCATGTAGCTAGGAGCTACCCCAGAAGAAATGTGGTCAAGGTTTCAGGCAGACAGTGGCATCTCAATGTTTAGGGGCAAGAATAAGATTTATTCTTGTGTTTCCCTTCCTCGATACATGCAGTTATTTTGAGAAGGAGCAAAGCCTTTCAGTAGGTTTAGGATTAAATATCTGCATTTTCTGTTCTGAAATGGGTCTTCATGTTTATTTTAGCCTAGAAAAGAAAAGGCTCTGGAGAGACCATAGAACAGCTTCCAGTGCCTAAAGGGGCTACAAGAAACCTGGAGAGAGGCTTTGGATAAGGGCAAGGAATTGGTTGAGCTTTAAGGTCCCTTCCAACCCAAACCAGTCTGTGATTCTATGCTTTCTCTCTGTGCCTCAAAGCAAGTGATAACAGATTCTGAAAACTAAGCGTGGAAGTGAAACATGGTGCGACCCAAGGTGAGCTCTTTAGTCTGATTTTCCACCCTGGGGACTGCACAACTTCCAGTTGCTTGGAGGCAGAGCAAGACTTTGAAATCTCCAAATCTTTTGTGAAATGCATTATTCATCCTCATTTTCCTGTGGATGAGTGTCCTGCTTGCCCTCTAACTCAAAGATAAGCTGAGATTATTAGGGCTGTATTTCAAAAGAGCCTCCCCTATCTGGGAAGAAAGGGTGGGTTAAGGGGATGCATCTGGATTGAATGTTGTCCAGGGCTGTGGAGAGATTTCAGGAGGTCACAAGGGTTAAAATCCTTAAGGATTTTATCCAGGAGACTGCTCAATAGCTTGAGCATAAGCTGTTATTTCAGGAGGAACTCTTCCTTTCCCTCCCTTGGGAGTTACAGTGGGTGAGTTTAGGTCTCAGGAGTGTCTGTGCAGGGCTCCTGCAGCTAAGGACACACCGACCCAGTTCTGAACACCTTCTGCTAGCTGCAGATAGTTCAGATTCGAAAAGCATCTGTAGTTGCCATGGCTGGAATCACCGGAGCATCCCCTCCTCTTCTCTCCAGCCCATCAGCCTGGCCATGGTGGAACTGTGCCAGGACAGCTGCACCTTGACAGAGAGCAAATAGTAATTCATTATCCTGCGACAGGTTCCTGGGCAGCGCTGATAGCAAAGTGTTTCTTAGAGTCACTGGCAATTTTCAGGGGGAGCTGGAGCCTCCAGGAGGATCAATGTGAGGAAATCCATTCCCCTCTGCTCATGAGAGCAAAGCATTGCATGTCTCAACTGAGGGATGCTGATCGGTGCTGTGCCCGGGGGTTCCAAATAGCTTGTGATGCTGTTGTCCTTGTTTCTGGGAAGAGCAGGCATTGCCCCTGTACCCCAAGCAGCCTCGGCCAGCCATTAGCTTTAGTAACACAAAGAGTTTTGCCTCCTGTCCCCCTCTACAAAGCCTCATCTACCTCTTTGCTGCAAGAGCAAACCCTCATGGTGCCAGCTCCTGGAGCTGAACATGACCTCATTCAGCTTGCTGCTCCTATCTCCAACCAGGAATAGTCCTCTGTGTCCCAAAGCTCCTCTCATTGTTTTCCTGACTCTGTCAGATTGTCTAATAGAAGATAATGCTTCAAGCTTTGCTTTCTGTGAGCAGCAGGTACACGTGATTGCTAAAGCAGTTCATTCAAACCCATTGAACTGGACTATTCAGTGTGTAAGGTCGCTTGAACAGTGATCTTAGAGACTGAATTTTTGGACTTACTGACAATCTTTTTGGGGACAGCTTAGTTTTGATTCCTTGGTGCAGTGCATCACTTGGTTTTCTATCGGCGTACCTAACAGGTATTTAATCTCACTAGAGGCAATTCTCGAAGCTGGTGCAGGGAGGAGGTTGCTAATAAATAACCCACAGTAAGTATACTCTTACACCTTCTCCAATTGGTAGCTAATGACTGGGCAGACGATGACATTTAAGCCCTTTCTGCATGGCTGATCAAACTACTCACAGTGACTTTGAAAGCAGCCCTGGGATTTCATGTGGGTATCAAAGCGAGTGGAACACTCGAGGGTTCAGATCTCTCGCCTGTGTGACTAATAGACAAAAAGATTTCTAAAAGGTCTAATATCTTATTCCGAATTTCCCTGTCTCCCATTTGAAGCTGCTTAGTGGACACAGTGGGATGCTGATGCTTCTTCCCTATGCAGCATTAGAAAAATATCAGCCATTGCTGCAGGATGAGGCTTGCTTGGAGCTGGTACATGGCCCGGAGGCCAAGCTGAAGAGCAGAGCACCTTAAACTCAGCTCTGACTCTTGGCACTGCTTTTCCTGGGGTGGTCCCTGCATCCAGGATCGTTTTGGCTTTGGTTTCATAGAAGTTCAGCCCACTTCTTCCCCTCCATAGCTGTGCAGCTGGAGTTCATAGAATCCCAGACTGGTTCGGGTTGGAAGGCGCCTTAAAGCTCATCCAGTTCGAACTCCCTGTCTCAAGCAGGGACACCTTCCACTAGAGCAGGTTGCTCCAAGCCCCGTCCAATCTGGCCTTGAGCATTGCCAGGGATGGGGAAGCTACAGCTTCTCTGGGCACCCTGTACCAAATGAGTTGATGGGGACTGCCAGGCTTTGCTTGCTGGGATGCTTCAAGGGGAAGGTGAGTCGCATCTCCTACAGCTTTGCACTAGGAGAGGGGATGCACTCAGTGCAATCAGGTCAGTAAGGACCAGGCTGCCACTTGCCTTTCCAATACAGCTGCTTCATTCCTTGACTGACAGGTGTTGTGCTTTTCTATTTCAAATGGAATAATTCAGCGGCATCGAGCACACAGAAGCCATGTGAGCTGGATTTGCGTAGTCAAACTAAAAAAGGCCAAACTGACATTTTTGTTCAAATGGACTTTAGTTTTTTTCCCCCCAAGGAAACAAAATAAAATAACAGTAAGCTTATGCAAGGGCTGAACTCAAACTACCTTTCGTTTTAATTCCATGAAGCTGAAAGGAAGTACATGATGTATCACCAACAAGTGACCTTCTTTTGGGGATGCTGCTCCGTGTCTCCTAATGCAGACAGCATTGCTGGTTTGATTCATCTACTCCTATCTGTGGAGACCCAAGTCTTTTTCTTCTCCAGAGGTGCAGGAAAAGCTTGCCCTCACCCTTGTCTATGCCCCTGGGGACACTTGGATGTCCCTTTCCTTTCTGTTCCATGGGCACACAACCTCAAGGCTGGTTTGGGTTGGCATCTCTCAGTGGGGAGATAACTGGGAAGCAGGTAATGAGTGGCTGTGCTGCCTGCCTGCTCTTCCCTGTTTGCTCTGTGCTTCCCCAGTGACTGACAATTCCAGGGAGTGTTGTAAATAATGTAAAGCTTTTGTCTGCTTGCTTTTCCTCATCATCTAAAAATCAATGCGGGCGCAGGGTTTCAAGTACAATGGGCCTTATGCAGGTAGCTGCTTGTCTTTGGCTTGGAGGAGAAGACCCTCTGAGCACTGAGAACCAGCCCATTTGTCATGGGATCAATAGCTGAAGCTGCATTGAGTGTGCAGAGACAAGCCCTCATCTGCTGCACGTGCAGCCGTCCCCACCCTCCATTCCCAGTCCTTTCTATGGACAAGAAATGACTCTATCTCCAGGCATCACATAATGAAAAATCAACCCTGAGCTGGGCTTAACCCAGCCATGACTTTAC
Source organism: Coracopsis vasa (assembly GCA_026283785.1). Lineage (NCBI taxonomy): Eukaryota > Metazoa > Chordata > Aves > Psittaciformes > Psittacidae > Coracopsis > Coracopsis vasa. The sequence continues at coordinate 12,058 of JANHGB010052561.1, read as the reverse complement.
ATGGGACCACTCAGTGGCACTTGGTCTGAAGGGGAACCCCTTTAAGACAGTGCATAGTCTTTGGTTATCACACAGCAGCCCCCTTGATCACCTTTCTATTGCACCTTGCACCAGCTCTGAGCCAGGGGAAGGATTAGCTCTCTTCATCAAGGGCCAATGAAAATGTCCCACCACTCGTAATCACTGCGCCTTTCATTCCTGAACAGTAATATTTTTACGAGGAGCTTCATATCCTTTCCTCGACTAAAAGGACTAATTCTTTTCAGAACACAATGGAAATTCAAAGCTCCACTTACATGAAAGGAGCCACAATGTCTCCATTTCTAATGAGTCATTGTTCCCTCTTTAAGTCCCTTGCTTCTTACTACAATGCTCACTTCTCCTGGGTAATGAAAATTTAACTATCTGCTGTTCCCATTTGCCTCTTGTCTTCCTGCAGCAAGTTGTCTGCAGCCAGGCTGCTTTTTACACAGGAGGCTGCAAGCTGAAGTCATTCAGACAGGAACTCATGCAAACAGATTTCAGTCTTCAGAGAGCTTTGAAAAGCCAGTCACCAGCTCAGATTTCAGCAACGGAAGGAGTTTCAAGGTGCCACTGTGTCACAGATGCCCTGTGTGACCTTGGCAATGTCATTGTGGAGGTGCTTCCCACCGTTTTCTGGGTTGTAAAATGGGATTTTTGGTCGTTCTCACCATCCTTGGGTGTTGGGGCTTCTCTGAAGAGGAATGCTGGCAGCGTGATTTCCCTCGGAAATCACAAACATAACAGAATCCCAGCCTTTGTTTGGAAGAACAAGGCAACATTACAGAGAATCATTGAAACCCAGGAGCCACAGGTGCAAAATCCATTAAGGAAACATAAAGAGTTCTAAAGGTGTTCTCTCTTTTCTGTTTTTCCTTCCTTTTTTTTCCTTACTCTTTTATGACATGTTTGTGACTTCATAAGGCTCCTGCCTGTGATGTTTGAAAGCAGGGTTAGCGTTATCACCTGCTCGCTGTTCGCGATGCCTCCTTTGTTCTCCCAGTTTGTTCCTGCCGTTTAGGATCCTAATAGCTGTGAGAAGTGCCCCCCCTTTTTTGTTTTGGAGATACTTCCCCCAGGAAGACAGGGATTGCAGAACCAGGGAGCAGGTCACACAGTCTGCTGGCAGCGTAAATAGCTCCTCAGGGAGCAAAGCAAAAGCAGTAACCAGAAGAAGATGAGGCTCTGAGATCAAGAGCCTTTTGAGCTTTCTCCGACATCAAAGCCCTCCTCTATAATCGCAGGTCAACCTGCAGCTCACAACCTGCATTCAGCAGAAGGGCAGCTTGAGAGCACAGATAGGACTTGGCCATCAGGCTGGAACGTGGCCAAGAGGCATGGTTAGCATCTCATTTACATATCTATTTGCTTTTAAAAAGGAAAGAAATCAACAATGAATATGGAGTAATAATATTTGCTTCTGTGTGGTGCATCTCGTCTCGGCTGGATGAAGAGCATGGATGGACTTGGGGAGGCAGAGTTGGTGCTGAGTGACTCTCAATGATACTTGCAGGAAGGGTCCATTGTTTTAATGGAAGATGCCCTTGCCCGTGGCAGAGGATTGGAACTAGATGAGCTTTAAGGTCCTTTCCAACCCAAACCATTCCATGATTGTATGATTTGGAAAGCCAGGTTGCAGTTAAACCAGGATTTTTTTGGTTAATACTCTATTTAGGGGAAAGGAAGAGAATGGGATTCTTCTGGTTGACTGACAGCACCGTGTGCGATCAGTGAAGTGCTTGCTTTGGTTTGGTTTGTTGGAGTCAAACCACCCTGCTTTGAAATCAAAGCACCCTTTTGTAATAATGTTGTAAATGTTCATGGGAAAAATACCCAATTGATGTGTTTCAGCCCATTTTCAAGTAGCTGAAAGCACTCAACCTGCACTCGTAAATCACCTTCTCCCAATCTCCCCATTGCCGGTTATTTTCTGTCAAGCACCTTATCTCCCTTAAAACTTTTTTGCAAATGACTTGTTCCTTTGACATTAAGACATAAGACGGCTGAAAGCTGTAACGTGGACGGGCCTCTGATCTTCCAAACCCAGTTAAACCCAGTAATCAGGCTTTAAGCTGATTTGAGCTCTGCCTTCAATGCTTCCTAAATTTTCTTTGCTTCTTTTTTATCTGTGATTTAGGGAGCGATGATCCTGCTGTGGAGCAGGGACTGGGCCAGGTAATGCTCTTAAGGTCCTTCCCCCATCTTTCCTCTTCCATAACTGAGCTTTTGTAGTTGAGATAGAGCCTTAAACCAAGAAAAAGAGATGGTTTCAAGTGACAGCTTTTCACACCGAGCAAAGAGAGGGAAGGAAAAGACAGGAAGCATATGCCATATTTTGCTCTGATTTTCCACAGCCATCAGCTGCTCTCTAAAACAAATCAGGAAACAAGAAAAACCCCATCCCAAACCAGCCCTAAAAAGAGCTTCATTTCCAACAGCAATTACCAAATGGAGCCTCTGTTTAATGGCTGTTTTCAGAGGGCATGGACACCACTTTCTGCTTCTGCTTTCTCCTGATGACTCTTGCAGCTCCCAGCTGACAACCTGATAATTCTCAGAGATGAAACAATCTCCCTGGGTTATTGCAGCGTTCTGGCGCTGTCCTTGCTTGCCTTGAGAATTGTCAGGATTATGGAGTGAGCCGTGAAAACGCAGTTAGAGGGTGGAAAATATGTAATGAAAGGAAAGAGAAGCAAAACAACGAAGCAAAATGCTCACGTTTTCCTGCTCCCTTCCCTAATTTTCACTCTTACCCCCACTTTTCCCTAATAGAGCTTGTCCTTTTTGAGTCCGAATAAAATACAGAGGTGATTGAATGTTCCCTTTGCAACCAAGTTTCTAAATCTCAGCTCAGCATAACCAGGGTTGTGAGGTCTTTCCCAGCAGAAAGAACTGGAGTCTGCCTTGGAATAAACCTTTTGTGTATGCAGCACCTCACTGACAGTAACCAATGTGTTCCTTTGGAGAGCTTGTAATGAAAATCAGATTTCCTTGCAAATATAGGGATGCAGGAAGAGTTAAGACCTCAGAAATACCTATGAATATTGTCCCCAAGTTGTGTCAGAGTGCTCCAGGGAGGCTTGCAAAGATCTGAGCAGAGTTTTCTAACCTGCTGTATGTAAACCAGTAGCAATCTAGAAAGGATGGCTGTGCTCTTCCCCGGGCATCTTTAGGTGCCTAAGAGCAAGTTTGAGTTAAGCTGTGCTAAATTAAATAGAAATAGAAGTGTTCACATGGGGGCATGCAATAGTTTAAGTTAGAAGATGATTGAGTGTTGTAGCTCTGTCCTGCAGGCAAGGCCTGGCAACTCATTTGGAAACAAGTTAAGCTGTGAGAACTTGTGTCACACTTAACCTTGGTTTAGGATTAATCATCAGTCAATGATTAAACTGAGTTAATGTAAATTAGGATTGAATTGATTTAGGGAGGTTCACAAGGAGACTGTCCTGGTTTAACAAATTGATTTTAAAGAGAAACTTTTTCTTCAGCCTGGTATGATGCTGGGCATTGAACTGACATTCAGCTGAGGGGTGGGGGCTTTTGGTGCTGTGCGTGATGCAGGGTGATAATTCACACAGCAAGGCTCCTGAGCCTTAGAACCCCTCGGGTAACACAGCAAGCCACAATCCAGTCCTTCGCCTTGCTCCCAGCTCCTCATTTTTCAGATCTCTCGTATATGCAGAGTAAGTCCAAGATGTTAAAGTGCTGGCAAAGCAACAGTGCTATTTGGGTGCTTGGCACAAAGGACCCTGCTCAGAAGGTGTCCAGATATCAGCCATCAGCCTGAAATGGCTTCTCATTTAGAACCTTTTACCATCTCGCTGTGGCACTAAGCACAAGCTTGTAGCACAACAAACCTTCTTCCTAAGATATCCCAGGAGTATGTTTGATTTAGGGGTGTTTTGGCAGCGTTTGGTGTTGGCATTAGAATGTTCTCCATAGCAGAGGTGTTCCAGATTTTGGAGCGTCTCCATGGCCTCATCTGGACTTGCTCCACATCCCTCTTGTGTTGTTGCTCCAGAGCTGGATGCAGGACTGCAGTGGGGGGGGTCTCAAAAGAAGGATTTAACCTTTTCAGTGTTTTTCATCTGTGGCAAGACCAAGGAATGACGATGTATTTCAAAGTGTGAATATAAAACATACTGCATTATGTGGCTGCCCCATCCCTGGCAGTGTTCAAGGCCAGGCTGGATGGCGTTTGGAGCAACCTGCTCTAGTGGAAGGTGTCCCTGCCCATGGCAAGGAGTGGGAATTGTATGAGCTTTAAGGTCTCTTCCCATCCAAACCAGTCTGTGATTCTGTGATTAGGTGCAATCAAAATATGACTGCTGCCTTGAAGCCTGCTGCTCCTCTAGCTGTTGATCACCATGACTAAATCACTAGCACCACAGTTTGGAATAAAATAGGTAGAGGAAATGCCTGGCACCTCTTTGCTGTGTCATTTGTCCCCCAGGGAAGAAAAGCATTGCAAATAGGTGTCTAAGTGTACAAGGGGGCAATAAGTGACCATGTAATTCAGAGCTGCAGAGCACAGCTTCGGGTTTGTGCTGCAGCAGGAGCATCTTGTGCTGATGCATCCCAATGTATCACATGGAAAACCACCGGAGAATTGAACTCCTCTTCCTATTGTGTTTCCCTTTCCAGGTCAAGCGTCCTCCTTCACACAGCAGCCCCAGGACCAAGTGGTGATTGCTGGGCAGCCCGTGACACTGCTGTGTGCCATCCCCGAGTACAATGGCATCGTGCTGTGGATTAAAGATGGACTTGCCCTTGGTGTCGGACGGGACCTCTCCAGTAAGTCAGGATAATATCCTATCTAAGCATGATAAATAGAGCTATCCCTGCTCAACTGCACAGGTGCAGCCACAGTATTTGGAGGCTGATGAGTGTTTTTATTTCAATTACAAACCCCTCCAGCTAGCTCAAACAGCAGCATTAAAAGTGGGACTGAACAAACCTCTTTGCACCCTCACTCAAACCCAAACTGCTGGTTTCCCTGCAGGTGTAGCCTGACCCTTTGGAAAGCATCGCTTTTGGTTTGGTCGACTTTAGGAAAGGGATGTTGTGCTTCCAAAACACAGCCTGAAAGTGTTTGTAGATGCTGGAAGTGCTTGTTTTGACACTCTCAAGAAAGAAAACAAAGTCTCTGTTTGCAGAGGCTTCGCATAAATGTGTTTATTGCAACCCAGCGGAGATGACAAGGACTTGTGGCTTCTTTCAACTGTGCTTCTGGCAATTATAGTCTGGTAACAAAATTCCCCAGACTTCTTGTTCCTTAATCCCATACATGCATTGGGATTGAGGGCTTGATGCAACTCTGAAACAGCAGTGAAGGGGTTATACAGTTTATATATTTTGCTAGAAAATAGTAGTCTTTTAGTGAAACATTTCACATCACTAATGGAGAGTGTTTGCTTGAATGCGAGAAACCTGGGAAGGCGCTGAGCCCTTCAGCCTTGTCCCCTGAGCACAGCAGAGGTTGTACACATGTGACATTGCCTTTGTTCAACTTGTGCATAGCACAGAGAGGGTTTTCCTTCCAGTCAAGCAGCAGCGTTCAGATACCAGGGGAGGATTGGTGTTTTGCAGCCTCCAGGGACCCTGCTCTTCTCTAACATGCAATGCTTGCTTTATCTTGTCCTCTTTTTTCTCTTTAATACATATAATTACTCGTTTCTCAGACCTGCCTGAGTGAGCAGTCCCCTCTTCAGCTGGTTTTCAAAGCTCCATGCTGCAACTTTTACATACATTAGAGAGCTGAGCTTCCCATGCAAGACCTTGCAACACGAATGGGTAACAACAGCTTCACTGCAGCACGTAGCTCGTGTGAATGACTTCCACAATTAACAGAGCTGGGGCTGCTTTAAGCAAGAGGAGCTGCCAGCTCGCATGATACCAGCTCAGCCAGTGATCTCATTAGCTAAATACAAACAAACCCATCATTTGTATTTCTTGCGGTTCAGGAGAGCAAATCCTGCTGTTGATAGCTGGGGAAACAACAAAAACACAAGAGTGTGCCAAGCTGTCTGCGTTACACAGCACATTAATCACCAGCGCCAAGAGGGATGGGGTGATGGCAGCTCTTCCTTCTGTGCTGCTTCAGATGTCTCAAAACACAAGGCAGGCTGGGCAGGGCTGTTGGTACCCCCGCAGAGCCCTGCCCAACCATCACACAGATCTCATAGGGGATGTGCTTCAGGGTTTCACCACTAGCACGTGCATAGCTGACTGAAGGAGTTGAGGCAATCCCGTGACAGGTCTCAGAGGAGTAGGAGGTGATGGGTTTCCTGGTGGGAAAGGCCCATACCTTTTCCTAGGGGGTTCAGTAATTATTCCTTCATCAGCTCTTTCTTTTTGAACTCTTAGTACAAAACCTGCAGCCTGTTTTGGAATGGTTTGGGTTGGAAGGCACCTTAAAGCTCTTCTGCTTCCATGGGCTCATACTACAGGACTCCAGGTTTTTCCCACATCTGGGGGGCTCTGGGCTCATGCTCTGTCCTCTTCATCCTCGGGTTTATGGGTCCTGCTGCCTCCTGACTCGTGCCTTTTGTTCTGCAGGTTACCCGCGCTACCTGGTTGTAGGAGACCACTTGTCTGGACAGCATCACTTGAAAATCCTGAGAGCTGATCTCCAAGATGATGCTGTCTATGAATGTCAGGCCATCCAAGCAGCCATCCGATCCAGACCTGCCCGGCTGACTGTTCTCGGTGAGTCCCATCTCCTCCTCATGTTGTAGGTTATTTGCCTCCTGTTCTTTGTGCTCACGGTCACATCAGGTTGCTTTGTCAGAGAAAATGCTTTGTTGCTAAATCAAGAGGACTGGAAATCAATCCATCGTGCTACATCTTGATCCCGAGAAGGGTAGCAAAGGAAGCTGTTTGGGGAGTATGGCAGCTGTGGGATGAGTAACAGAGGCACAGAATATTTGGTACTTCAGCTCTGCAAATATACGTGCTGGTTGAAGAGTGTATGTGCATAAATCTAAGGATAGGAAGAGTTGGTGCCATCGGTGCAATGTGTGTTACCCTTGCTGCAGTGCCCTTTGGCAGTAGGACCAGGAGGACCCTACCACTTCAGGAAAGGCTGGTTTCCCTACGTCTATTTTCACTCCTAGGTTTTATCATCATGTGTTTCTCAGTAATTAATCTTATCCTTGAGCAACACATGGAGATGTTATATGGGATTGCAAACAGAAGATGGCTCCCAACATCTCCTAAAGACCCTTTTTGAGTGGCAGAAGGGAGAGTAGCGCTGGCAAAGGTGAAGGGCTCTGTCTGGCAAAGTGATGTGGAGTGCTGGGAAAAGGCAGGCTGCATCAGTATGACTTCCCAGAATGGATGTGACTTCAGGGAAGTGAATGGAAATGGTATCTTTCTTGAAAAGCTTGGACAAAAACCAGTCTGTATTGCTGAATTGATATGTCCTGAACCTCTGCAAGCCATGTCATCTTCCCCTCCTTCACCTGGGCTCCCTCCTTGTGTCACAAAGGCAGAATACATTGCTGGAGCCAGACAAAAGAAATAATGTTATTTAATTAGAGCTAAAGATTTCAAACCTAATTTAGTCCCAGGGCGCAGGGGTGTACGTCAGAGCTCAGAGCTGCTGCACAGCGTTGATTGAGCAGAGTGATGCTTTTATGGATCAAAAGGAAATCATTATTATCTTTGGGGTTATGGAATGTGTTGAATAGATGGTAGTTAATGTTTATGTGAATATACATGGTAGTTGCTAATTGGTACATTTACCTAAGATGTTCAGCAACTTGTATATGCAGACTGTTTTCCTTTAAAGAAAATTAAAGTTACAGCGCATTCAACTTAAGGCAAATCGATGAGAAAATGAGGCTTTGCAACCCATCCGTAACGTGTCTTTCGCTTCAGATGTATTTATGCAGATGTTCAGGAGGGATTTAAGGCTGGTTGGGGAGGCAGGAGTGATAATCACCACCATTGGAAAGGGGCTGGAGGGGCAGTAGCAGTCAGCAGCTTGGATACCTTTGTGGTAGGATGATATGTCCGGATGCTCCAGTTTGTGGTCCATGTTTTAGCCAGCCCAGTAGAGGGGAATAGAATTGGCATGTTAAGAGTAGACACTTCTAACCATGTGTCAAAAGCTGGCACTTGTGAATCCAACTCGATGAGACTGCTTTGATCATGAGCTAAGCAACCATCACCAGTGGGACATGGATCACTCAATAGATGTTGAAGGAGTTCTGGGGAACCCCATGCCACCCTATCACACCCCAGCCTTGTCTCTGGAAAATACCTTCCCTGTTTCTTTTGTGTCTGTCGGTGCTTCCTTGTCCGTTCTTGCCAGCTTTTCCACTTCCTTGGTATCAAGAAATCCCCTAATGCTCTCGAATTCAGTTTCCAACTGCTGTCATTCATGTCAGACAACAGCTTTATGGGGCTGATGCCTCCTACTCCCCTGCTCAGAGGCAGAGCTAACACTGTATTTTAATTAAATATTTAAGGTTTTGTCACATTGTTTTCAAATCTACATGGTTAAATGGAGTGGAACAGATCATTCCATAGCCTTGGAAGTCCAAACATTCAGACAGATGAGCCTATTAGTGCCATCGGCATCAGGGAAAATCTTGTATTGGTGGAGTCTCAGGGATAACTGTTGCTTGGGAACTTGGCTCACCCATCCCAAAGCTGAAGGATCTCCCTCGCTTTCCCTCCTACCATTGCCCTCTCCAGAGAAGGAGTCACTGCACTGTTCAAGCTGATGAGATGGGATATGGGACATACAGAGGCATCCATGTTTTTGCGGCAGCAGTTTGGGCAGGGGAGTCCAAGACAGGCAGGCTTTGGGAAGCCACTGGAGGGCTGTTTGCTACCTGGTACATCTTTAACGGCAGAGCTTCTTAATTTATGATGTGTTTAACTAAGCTGGGGTATTAATTAACTGGAGTAAGAGCCTGATTAGGACTTGGAGAGATTTGAAAATAAAATCAGACAGCGATGGAGAGGAATTGCAAAGCAAACACTTTGGCTGTAACCACCGGAGAGTTCCCTTCGGTCTTCCATCAAAGCTGGGAGCAGGGAGGGCAAATACAAGAGATTATATAGCCACCAGATGTGTGTTGTTAAAATATGCCAGCCCGTGTCGTTGAAGGAGCCAGAGGGCTGCCTTGTGGATCCTACCGCACCCGGGGGAGCAGGAGGGAATGGGAAGCCCCGCAGCCAAGCTGGGAATTGCAGGCGCGGTAATTAGTGTTGAGTTCCTGCATCTCAGAGGCAGCCAAGCGAGGAGGAACCTTGAAGAGAACATTGGCATCCCCGGGAGGGAGGAGAGGAGATGGAAAACGGAGCTTGGGCTCGCTGCACTGATCTGCTGGTGGCATCGCAGAGCCTCAGTGATGATGGGAGTCCAGGTTGGGAAGAGCATATGGACAGGGAGGTGGTGAGGAAGCTGGTTAGTATCGTGGTTGGCAGGAGCATCCCAAGCCTGTCCTGGTCTGTGGTCCTCCCCCATAGGAGATGTGATGCCTCCCTCCCTGCCTTGTACCACAGCAAGCTCCTGTACCCCACTAGCCCTGCAGCTCGATGCAGGGAAAGGGTCAGCTCCAGAGGGATGCTGGTGGGAAATCAGTGACAACCAGGAAAAGGGGACCATGGGGGAGTGAGGATGAGGGCAGAACAGTTGCTTCCAGAGACTTAAGGTGAATAATTGATAGCTAATTAACTTGTACATTCACCTTTTACAATCTAATTCCCTGTCTCTTCCCCCTCCACGGCCTCTTCTAATATTAACTCTGCCTTCACGTGTGTCCCATTAGAAATAAAGCTTTCTTTAATCAACATGAATTATTTAACACTACAGATTAAGTTAATTTGAAGTGAGAACTTCTGTCTTTTAAGATGGCATGAGCCAGGGCCAGGAGAAGAGGAAGGTCACCTTGGTGTCAAGTGCATTCACGTTCAATCACAGCCCTTTCCCTCATTTTACTTTTATTCCAATCCTCTTTCTAGCCAAGTCTTCCCAGTCCTCCCCTGCAGAGCAGAGTAAGCTATTTCCATTACCAAAATGATCGCTGGCAGCTTGAGACATCTGTATTTCCCAGCTTTCCTGCTCTTTGGAGGGTTTGATAGGAAATAAAGAGGTTATGGCCTGCGAAAGGCTGGTTTTCAATGTTTGTTTGTAAAATAGAGACTAGGTGATGCTTCAAAACCAGAAGCAGTTCAGCTTGGGACCATCTTTTCCATACTTCTCAAGTTCTGAATGCAAAATTCAACCTAAACCAGCATGTAGAGAGTCAGGATGTAAATTCAGAACAGAAAAAGAAGTGATGAAAATGTCATTTTCCTCCACTCCATCTCTTCTCCTTGAGAAAGTTTGGGTCTTCACAAAGCTGCATCTTCTGCTGGGAATATTTTCAGTGGTAAAATAGCAGTGGGGTCTATTGGGAATGAAACAGAAACATCAAACAATTGAGCACAAATCCCAGATAACCTAAATATTTGATGTCATGTCTGAGCAGCTTAAGTTTACAGTGCACTGAGCTGGTTTCTTCTGATAGCACAGGGTGGGTGGGTTTCTTTGCTAGCATCCCTGCATGGCTCCTGGGGTACCTCCACATGCTTGACCATACCCAGCCAGGCAAACCGAGGGTCTCAGAGGTGCTTGGTGCTGTACAAACACAAGGTGAAAGGAAGCTTCTGCCTTGTGCAGTCTGTAGCTAGACCAAAGACAGGTGCCACATGCTAAAAACCCAGCTGTAGATGTGTCCTCCCAAGCTGGGTTTCACTGGGAAGTGCTCCTCTTCCCCCGTTTTGGAGGGACTGGCCTGGTCTGGAAGAGGAGAAAGGCAAAGCAGCATCCACATGAGCTCCTTTCTCCTTACTTCAAAGCAAAACTGTTTCGCTTACACCCCCATTGAGCACATCTTAGCTGGCTGTGTGGCACTGGGTTGAAATGGCTTGTGGGACACATCCAGCACCCTCAGGCTCATTAATGATGGAGAACAACTTCTCATTTACGTAAATACAGGGGGAGTTTCCTCCAAAGAACAGGGTTTGTTTCACATTTCAGATACACCCGCTGTTCTGCTGCCTTTCTGTGCTGTTGTAGGGCTGTTGAGACAGAGCTCAGTGTGCCCAGTTGTGAAAATGGGAGAAGCCCACTGTTCAATCAGGAAATTTAAATATACACATATATATTCATCAAATGCATAAAGAATGATCAATATCAATATCAGGGCTCTGTCTGAGCAGTGGCTGGGGTTGAATCACACAGAGGGAAGCTCACTACAGAGATTCTGCCTCCGCTCCCCTAACCTCTGGTCCCATGTTACCAGCTCACACCATCTCTGAGTGGTCTTGCAAGATTCATGTTCTCTGAAAGCCCAGGGCCCCAGGGTTAGGTGATACCAGCAGGTTTTGCTTGTTCTGTCAGTAAATTAATGGTGAGCTGTCGGCACCTCAGAGCCAGGCTTGAATGCTGAAGGCAGATTTGTGTGCCTGGAAGCCTCTCTGTTTGCTTTGAGCTGTATCACTTGGTCTGCCACCTCTCCCGTCAAACTTCTCCGTGCTTATGCTCTCAGAGCTGCAACAGCATTCCCAGCTGAATGCTGAGGACTGAAGGACCACAGAGTAAATAGGAAGAAACACGGTTAGAAATGATGAATGTTGGGGTTATTGTGCCGATCTGTGATTTCTTGCCTCGACGCAGGGAGGGCCTGACCCACTTTTTCATCAAATACAAAGTGTTTGGCTTCTCTTTGCGATGTCTGCTGCTCTGCTCTGAGCTGATGGATGCAAAGCACATAGAGCTGATGAAAACCCTTCCCAGTTCTCCGTCATCACTTCAGTGCAGTGCTGGCTGCATCCCTTTACCCCTTCCTAGCCCTCCTTGCTGTTCTGCCCACCTGCCTGCCCCTCATACAGTGAGTAATTACTCCCAGTTCAGATGGCTGTGAAGTTGCCTTGAGATCATAGAATAATTTGGGTTAGAAGGGACTTTCACAGGTCATCTACGCAATGAGCAGGGACATCTTCGACTAGATCAAGCTGCTCAGGACCACATCCAGCC
>JANHGB010052559.1:0-12238 GCA_026283785.1 Coracopsis vasa | reverse complement strand
TGAGACTCAGAAAGTCCTTGGTCAGAGTAAACATTACTGAGCAACAACTAAAAACATCGGTGTTATCAGCATTGTTCCCAGGCTGAAAGTCAAAAACACAGCACTGCACCATCCACTAATAAGGAGAAAAATGACTGCTACTGCTGAACCCAGGACACTACCTTTGCTAAATTGCTTTGCTATAGATACTTCCTCATTTGCAGCAAGTTACATAAAATGTTGCAATACTCAGAGATTCTTGTAATAGCCAGGAAGGATTGAAAGCTGTTTTACCTTTGGCTTTTAATTTCTCAGCATTGTTCAGTTCAGAGACAGATCCCCTGGAGGAGTGTTTTCAGTATACCATACTGGAAAATACTTTAAGTATGCACACAATTATAGCTCATTACAACAGTGGGAGTCATTTGCCTGTCTGCTTTCTCAGTCTTGTTGTTGAAATGAGACTTCACTGTTATTTTTGGATTTATAAAAGAAAAAAAAAAAGAGGGGATTTATGCCGACATTTGTACTTAGAAGTATGAATGCATCTATGGCATTCCTGTATGTACATTCTAAAAATCTAGTGATAAGAGGACATCAGCATCACATGATGCAGATCTAGCAACTACCTTATGGCTTCAAGGTAATATTATAATATTACAAGGTAATACAATGTTACTACAAGGTAATATTATGTTACTTTCACTTATATACGTTAAACTGCCTCTTATTTTGTTCTTGAGGCTTTGATTAAACTGGTAGTTTTTAATCTCTGCGATTAAGCACCAAAAGAACAGTAGGGATTCACTTCAGTTGCCTAAATGCCATTTAGTGCCATTTGAAATGCTCTAGGTTACCTGAGGCGTTCAGAGTGGGGCAGGCAGCCACAGCATCAGATGCGGAAGTGCTGTTCTGGAATAAGACCTGGATGCCAGATGGCATATGCTAGAGCATCTTGGTTGTTCCTACATGCCTATGTGTGTATAACTAGAAGAATCCAGTGAACTTTAAGGTAGCCATTTAATTTAAGCCCCTATCTAAAACTGAAGCCTATATTCACAGTATAGTCACTGGAGAGAATTAAGTGCCTTAGAAACCTATATTTAGGCAGAAAGCACTTCAAGTCCTTAGAAGCTTTAGTTACTTGTCTATCTATTAAATAAGCGGTGAATATATGAACTTAAACTTGGATTTATCTGTCTTAAGTTTAACAATCTAAAGACTGTAATAATATTTAGGATTTTAAAAGTTGGATTCAGCTCCAGAGTTCAGCAGCTACTGCTATTTGAGATGACTTAGGCAAACAAGGACAACAGCATGGGCATGGCAGATGAAACACAGGACCTGTGGGAAACATGCACACTTTTGGAACTGCAGCTAGAGACCAGGCCACTGCCAGATCAATATTTATATAGGTAGCTGAATCCCTGCCTTGATGTGATGTAGATGCTTAAGCTCTACAGTAATCAGTAGAAATCTAAGGCTGGATTCAGGCAACTAGACAAGCATCTACTGCTGTCTGAAGTGCCTCAGGTTATCTAACACATCCTCATCCTCATGGGGCTGCCCTACAAGAAACACTTGCCTTTCTTGAATGGCCACTGTAGATTAGGAGAGATACCTTAGGGAATCAAATGGTTTCTGTGCAGTCAAACTGAGCCCTAGGTCTTCACTATAGTGGGAGCTAAAACCGTACTGTAGTCTCATAAAGTTAGTTGATGTAATACAGAGATCAATCTCTCCTCAGGTTTCGTCTTTCACTATCATTTTCTGCTCTCTAAGAAAGGGACAGATTAGCTAGAGGGCAAAGCCTTTAAAACCCTTTAAGCCCAGATACTTAGCTTACACGTTAATAATTACAGTGTAGACTACTGAATTCCAGTGTCTGTCTCTGAAAATAAATTTCCACCTCTTGTTTAAGATGTTTGCTATAGTCTTTAAAGACAAGCACCTCCAAAAGGCAGTTAATCCTGTCTTGTAGGCTGAGGCGTATACTTTTTTGGAGGTGTCTCTTCACACTTAATATAGAATCGCCGATTCACAGAACAGCGGATCTTGAAGGTGCCTCTGGAGTCCAAGCCCTATGATCAAAGCAGGGTCCAGTACAGCAAGTTTCTCAGGACCATGTCCAGTCAGATTTTTAATATCTCCAAGGATGGAGACCCCACAGTTCTCTGGGCAATTTCTTCTAGTGTTTGATCATCCTTATAGCACAAAAAAATTTTCTCAAATTTAAACATAATTCCTTTTATTTCAGTTTGTGCCCATTGCCTTCTATCACTGGATACTACTGAGAAAAATCTGGCTCCATCTTCTTTAAAACCCTTCTTCAGATACTTATACACATTGATAAGATTTGACCCTGAGACGTCTTTCTATTCTCCCCAGACATAGTATTTCACTCTTCACTTTCTTGAATTACATGAGATTTTTGTCAGGTCCTTTCTCCAGCCTGTCAGAGTCCCTCTGAATGACAGCACAACCACCTGGATATCAGCTACTACCCTAGTCTTGTATTGTCTGTAAAATTCAAGGGTCCACTCTGTCCTATCACCTCGGTCATTAATGAAGATGCTAAAGAGTACTGCACCCAGTATTGACCCAGGATATTCTTCCATCAAGGCTAAGTCTTCCTTGCTCCAGACTTTGGCTCTGGTCTTAGTGGCCTGGGATTCCTGAAGATTAGTGTTAACAGTGAAAGCGGTTAAGAAGGTATTGGCTACCTCAGCCTTTTCCACATCCTTTGTCACCAGATTCTCTGCCCTATTCTGCATCATTCCCACATTTTCCTTATGCTTTCTTTTTTTGACTTTTTGCACTTGACATCTCTCAGCAGATTCAAGTCGGATAGATAGGTTTTGGCTTTCCTTCCAACATCCCTTCATACTTGGAGAGTAGAAGGAATCTAAATGGTTAGCCTGGGCTAGGTAATGTTTAGATTGAATACCAGCTTATTTTAGCAGGATCATTTCATGTGAAGCCTGATATGTAGATTCAAGTTAATTACCTAGGTTACACAGGCTGGAATCTTAGATTTGATTTCAAGCTGCAAAAGCTCTGCACTTTTATTAGAACTGTTTTCCCATATATATATCATGTCGTATTCAAATTCACCATGTTGTACACAGCTGTTACATTACAAAGAAGATTTAGAAGCAGTTAGAAGATTTAGAAACAGTTAGGAAGAGAAAAAGCCAGCCTATTTATGATTTGCTGCTGCAGCCTAATCAATGATTCCAGGGCCTTTTTGTTCTGCTCAAGCTGCTATCAATCCGAGGGATCTGGAACACTACAGACAGTCGGGTGTAGCTGCTATAGGTGCAAAACACTACTGAGTGATAGATTTCTATACAATACCAAAGGCAGGAAACATGCAGGGCATTCAGATCTTTTACTGTGTAGGGTTTTGAATAAAATACAGGTTTTTGCATGCATATGGAAGAGTAGAAACAATTACAAATTAATACAAGACCAATATTTTTGTTAACACTAAACAAAAATGCCAGGGATATTACAGCTAGCTATTCTAGAGTTCATGTTGAATTCTACCACAAGAAGCTGAACTGGTTTACTGTTAATTAATTTTAGTTAAACAAGATAGACGTTTTCTTCCCACCAGTTCATATAAGTTTAGATACTGAGCTAAATTATATAACTCTTAATAATGTTGCTATTTAGAAACAAAAAGCTGAATATTTTTTTCAAGACAGTTTTTGTATTTGTCTATGACTTGCTATGCATATGCCTGTATCTAGCAAGCCTAATTTTGACAAAGAGCTCATGATGCACTACAGGGAGTATATCTAGTTTTCACTCACTTTTTTAGATGCTACAGATATCCTAAGATGCATGTAGGAGGTAAACAGATAAAATATTCTTTGTTCATAAATAAATAAGGTTGTTGAGTTCACATCCTAAGAATCATTGATGTGAACCACATGAACCACTTCTATACATCAAGAAAAATATGTAGGACTCTTCTTTTACCATAATTTTTCAGCTGCTAACTGCTTTCCCAGGATCCTGGACTGCTGGGAAAAAAACAGTGCATAAACAGGCAGCGATAAATTGCACATATGCAATAGGAGCACTGCAGGAAATGTCACAGGCGTCATGTTTATGACACATGTGCTATGCCATTGATCTGCCATGGCCACTAACCCTGACATGCCCAGCGTCCTGAGCCTACATAAACTGATTTGGTGCCCCACATACAAAGTAAGACTCAACAAACATTGATGTAAGGTTATTTCTTTTGTACATACACAGAACTATGTAGGTGAGATTTGTCTGTCCAGGACTATCATGCCTCCCAGTCAGCACTGTGCCTATGGCCTCTTTAAGATAGCCAGTATTTGCAAGATGAATATTCCTGCCAAGTCAACATGCTGATTGCCCAGAACCTGGTTATTTCGTGCTTTCTCTCATTAATGTCAAACCCAGGGGAAGGGGGAAAAAAAAGTAAACCCACATTTCTCACTTATACAAATGTGTGGACTTGTCACCAATGTCTCTCATGAACCAAAATATGGTAACATAGACTCACTCTCCTTTATGCAATATCAAGATTCTCTGACACTTTCTTTCCATTTTTCCCAGAACACAAAATGGATTCAGTCGCTTACTAATGTAATTCTGAATGATCTGCTCTTTTATCATTGACTTTGATTCTCTAAATATGACAAAAAGCTGCATGGGAGTGTTTTAACTCCTTTCCTAACAAACATACTTTTCACCCAATATAGAAGGTCTTGATTTGACTAAATGGGACAAATGGACAGCTATAATGAAAAGACATAACCACAACATCTGGTGTACTTCAGACATAAACAAACCTGTGCCTGAGAACTCTCTCTTTCCTAATACTCCAGCAGACTTCTTTGGGGGAGCCCAGGATTTCTGTTTACTCTGCCTTTTTAGCATTTTTAAATCTTGCAGGCGCATTAACAGTTACAATGCTGTTGCTAGATCAACTACAAAGAGCAAAATGTCAGCTAAAGTTGTTCACTATAGCATCATAGAATGGTTTGGGTTTGAAGGAACCTTAAAGATCATCCAGTTCCAACACCCCTTCCACGGGCAAGGACACCTTCCACTAGACCAGGTTGCTCAAAGCCCTGTTCAACCTGGCCTTGAACACTGCCAGGAATGGGGCACCCACAACTTCTCTGGGCAACCTGTGCCAGTGCCTCACCATTCTCATCTCTTCCTGATGTCTAATCTAAATCTCCCCTCTCTGTTTAAAGCCATTCCCCTTTGCCCTGTCACTAAATATGCTATTCAGTGCTTTAAAACGAAGACTCAAAACTTACTAAGGAAGACAGACTTGTGGAGCCCTCATCTGGATTTCACAGCTGCTTGAGGAACTGGTAACTTACCTGTTATTTACTCATAGAGAGTGCATTCAGAGCTGAATTCAATCAAATAAAATAGCTGGTGCCTTAGTGTCCTTCCAGTCCCCAGCTGCCTCTGCAGAAGGAGATATCTCTTCCATAGATCCTGTGTCCTATCTACTGTACTGTGCAGAGTGTCAGATAACACATCTGAAATTGTTCTAGACATCCAAGTGTGGGCAACTCATTGAACCTACAGAGTGGAAGTCAGCTGCAGATTGCAGACAGCTCCATTTTGGCATCTCATTGTAGGTGTTTACATACGATTTAGTTGTTTAAGTTCCCATTAGAGTCAGCAAATATCTGTAGTTTGTTTCAGTTGCTCAAACATAGCCATCTGGTGCAACATTAGTGTTTAAGTCATACTCACAAAGCTAGCAGATATGATAGGGCAGACTTTCTGAAGACTCAGTATTTCTGAAGAAGCAGCTGGAAGCCAGGCATGATAGTTGAGATACAGGTGATGAAATAGAGCATTAAAGTCACTTTAGGCACTTCAGAGTATCCTGCCAAATTCAGATGCCACTTCAGGAAGGCACAGGTCAGTTTTCAGTAACGTATCAAATCTACTAGCCTCATACAGGTATCTTGGCAATCCTAGGGCTCTGTTGGAATCCAAACTGAAACCTCATATCTGTGTTTAGGCAACTGAATACCTCTCCACTGACTGAGGTCTTGACTTAGAAATCTATTTTCTGCATCAGCACCTTTATTTGGGCAGCTCAAGAGATGAATCCCATCTACAATTTGTGTATCTTGCGTAGCTGCAATGCATTGTGAACCAGCAACAAAAAATTCAGTAACGATAGTGACTAACAAAATGAATCTCCCCAGTCCTTTCTTCTCTTACAGTTCCTTAGTCTGCATTTGGGAAGTTGGTAGTGAATTGTACCTTTGTAAGGGCTCAATTCACATGCTCATATGTGGGCATCTAGTGGCATTTGAGATATCCTCAACCAAAGTATCCTATCTGTTCTTCAGCTGACACATACAAGAGTGTGGTTCTATTTTAGGTATTGCCATATCTGCCATTCCATCCGCATGTCTGGATGCTCCAGGACAGCTCAGACATCAATAGATATCTATGTGTGTGCAACTGAATTGAGTCCTAGACTTTTACACATCTAAAGTTAATTTTTTTGAATCTTAATCTTGATGACCATTGTTCAACATCTACACTCAAGCTAGTCTTTTACAGCAACTGTATGCAAAGGATTTTCATTCTTTTCATTGTAGATTTGTACTTTTATGGATCTATTATTCAGTCACAATTTTGTTCCAGCCTTAAAGAAAATGAAAGAAATGACTGGGCAAACATTCCCTTTTTTATTTTTGTTTAAATGTAAAATTTAAGAAACTTATTCTGTCATTTAAAACTGATTGGAGAGAAGTGTTCTTTAGCAAGATCTTACTGCTCTCACATTTGTAGTTTGAAAAGCATTCTGTTGAATTTTGTGGCATATTATCAACTTTTGGTTGATAATATGGAAAACATTCTTGTATACTGTAATAAATATAAAATTATAAACACAAAAAATCACAGATTATCATTTACCAGCTGCCAATCTCTTCTGGACAAATGATTCCCAGGAGATTGTAATTTTTTGAGACAAGAAATTGTTTTGTAGCAATAATTTATCTCTCCTAAGCAACCTTTAGTTATTCTGCTAGCTGACTGTATACAGATGGGCATTAGTAAGATGTCTGGATCAGAAGAACTGTGAGAAAAAATTACTGTTTGGGAGCAGGGTACCCCGGAACTGCTCAAGGGTATTATGTTGACACTGTATTAAGACAGTTTTTTGTTTGTGTTTCTGTAATAACTATTACTGATTAAATTCCCAACCCAAGGTAATTTTCATGATGTTTATTAAGACATGGTTTAATCTCTCAAAATATATGTACCAGGCTCTGGTATATATAATGCCAGGCTCTCTTAAGAATTTGGAGGGCCAGAACATAGAGAACCTTGTGGGGCTGTACCTTCCTGGTCAGAGAAATGGCCCACAAGCCTGTGTTGCGTGGGAAGTGTGTGAGGCCAGTCACACACTGTGCAGGGAACATGGAACCACACAGAGAGAAGATATGGGTCAACTCCATGACCATACAGTCTCAGACATGCCACATAAGGCTGTCCTGCCCCAGTGTGCTTGACTTCAGTCTGCACCGGTACCTGCGTGCTTGGCAGCCTCGGCAGCCTCTAACACTTTTTAGAAATGGCCTTCCAAAAAGTGTTTTATTGACCTGAAAAAATGTCCAACCTGTGCCTTCAGGGTTACATTGTGAAGTCTGTCTTATCCACTGCATATAGATTTCCTGTCGTCTTCATAGAGGCATACTGGTTCTTATGCATCCACTAAGACACTAAAACCTTATTCCTGATGCTTTTTGAGGGGTCTTCTATTGAATGAGCATTAAGGAGGATTATGTGAAACTGCAGGCTGTGATTTACATATCTCCAGGAAGGGCTCCTTTTGGAGCTGTTAAGATCTGTCCTGGGCTGGTGATAATAAATACTTCTGCAGTGACTGGAGTGAAAGGCCTGGGAAACATCTTCTGACTCTCTGAAAAACACTGCTGAATTATACTACTTTCTTGTCTCTGCTTTCTTTTTCTCTCCCATTCATGCCACAAAGCAAACACCAGATGTTTCAGTCTGCAATGCAGTGCCATCCCACAAAGCAGAGTGAAAACAAGTAGAAAACAACATCCTCAGCTTTTATTGTTGTATATTTCAAAGTAAATAAAATTCATGTCATCTACTCTTCAATCTTGAAAGCCAGTGTAACTACCAGAGTATGCTGCTCCTGCTTGGCCACATCCAAGTCTTTTCCTCAAGTCAGATATTTTATTCAAAACTGTCCCCATCTCCTTTCATACTCATAAAACAGTTATGGTATATTCTTGTCACTCACACATCATTCTGCACCAAAATGTTCTCTTTGACAACCCCAGTATTAGCTGTCTAGTGCTCTCAGCAAAGTGAGTAGCACAGGTTTTTTCCCAGACATGACTCTTTGCACTGTGGAGTGGGAAACTTAGGAGAGCTGAAAATTGCCCTTTGATTTTAAAATCTGCTCTGTGATGCCTGATAAGTACGAAGAAGAATAAACCAGAAAAATCTGGCTTGAGGTCTTTTATTTATTAACTCACAGCTAGATTAATACATCCCTACCCCAACCCATGGCTTTGCTCAGGCCAAGCTCACATTAAATTCCATTGGTGATTTGTCTTGCCTAAGGATTAGAGCCCAATCCTCCAAGGTATTTACATGTCTTGGAAGTACCAGCAGCCTCTGTTCTCACTGGGTGCTATGTGAAGGGATGGCACACAGCCACGTGGAGAGATACTCAGAACATTGCAGGATTAAACCCTCAGAGCCCATAATTATTCCCAACAGCTCCTAAAAGAGCAACCACATTCAGTGTTAAAGTTGCTGCTATAGGGTTTCACTTTTTGACATGTGTCCAAAGCATGCTGCTTGTACAAGAGCGTTACCAAAGCCAACATGAAAGTCTTTGTTCCCAGATATGCTTTCAAATCCAGACAAATTTAGATGGAGCTTAGACATTGCTGAGACTGGAGCAATGAAGGCTGCTTAACAGCCTTGTTTTTTTTGCCTTTGTGCTGCTGAGATGAAAAGTGAGTTTAATATTTTAAGAGAAAATTATAGGGAAAGGTAGAGTCTTCCCTGTGAAAAGCACTTGCTTCACAAAATCTTATGCATTGGGAGCCTTGTAATGATACAGGGAACTCTGAGGATTATGATGTGAATCACAAGACATTCAGCTTCTGCAATTCATTTTGAAAGAGAAGAGTTCAATATAAATCCTGTGGATTTCATCATCTGCTGCCAGCCAACATTTTTATTCATGAAATATTATTAGCACTGTAACAGGTAGATGTGTTGAGCCAGATCCACAGTCAGTGTAAATCAATACATCTCTACTAAAACCCTGAGAAACGACTCCCATTTACAACAGCTGGGAAACTAATGCTCTATCTTTAGACATTAATTTGTCTTGGCAATGCAAAACTTTGTAAATACTACTGATAAGTCTTACACTACTCCTAATAAAGAACTATTTAGGCTATGATGACTGTTTAACACAGCTTATATTTTGAAACCTAATCAAAGCACACAGGCTTATATGCATTTTACTGAGTTTAGGGTTTTTTTTTCTGGCAGGTATGAATTAGCCAGAGGAAGGCGTTACAGAACAGGTGCATGCCAGCATGGAAGGAAACTTGGAGGAGTGGTCCTGAGCACTAGTAAATTCAGCGCATCCTCTTCAGGTCACATCACACAAATCAGATGCAGTGACACAGCTGCAGAGACGTCTTCCCACACTGAAGCTATTTCTGTCTTGGATGTCTTCGGGTGATTTAGAGGTGCAGTGGTTTCATGTAGTTGCTATGCCAAGACTGGATTTCAACTGTTAAAACAGGCAGAAACAGGATATTCCAGCATGCAGTAGGAGTGTTTAGTCTGCTAAGGTATCTTCTTTGTAGGAAGCACTGCCCGTGGAGCCCAATTTAATATTCTTGTAATAATTTTAAATAAGGACAAAACAAAAGCACGAACAGATGGAGCTCCATGATAGATGTGTATCTGTGTAACCAATAGATTTGAAACACTACCACCAGCAAACAGCAGCTTAAGTTTCTGCTGCAGCATTGCTTGTTCATGGTATTTTCCAAGCTCATAACTATTTCAGACCTCGGTTGTCTGTCTGAAAAATCTGCCTTCCCACCAAATGAAGCCAACACTAGCCAAAGTGAGTCTGCTAAACCTACCCTCTAGGTTCAGCACTTGCCGAACTGGCAGGCTGGGAAAAGAATTCTCTCCCTTTATACTAGAAACATGCATTTCCAGTTATGTCTTGTATTTAGTCTATATTCATTGGCTTTTCATTGAATTCACCAGAGCTACACAACAGTCAATCATTTCTCTTTTTACCTCTCTCAAGACATTTATTTGCTTTTCAGGTGAGGGTGTTGCACAGAATCTTAGACATTATTTTTAATAAGGCCTTTAAAACCAGCCCAAAACATGTACTCTTTTCCTCCTTTTTATTAGAAATTTTTTTACTAGTAACTGGACTGCAATTAAAAAAAAAAAATAAAATGTTAATTTGATTGAAGATTTCTTGCAGGATTAATTCCGAGTCCTAGCAAATCAATAGAAATCAGATCACAGCTGACTCTTGTGCAAAGTAACAACAGAATACAAAGCCAGAGCCAACTCTGAAAAAGCTGTCAGTGCAGCTGCCAGGTTGAACACTTGAGATTTCTGTGCTGTTAAAAATAGTTACCTGTTACTTACATGAACCCTCCAGTATTCTGCAGAATTGTCATGGTTTTGGGTATAATCAAAGAAGAGATTTAGGATTAAAATACAAAACCAAGGAGGCATATGAGGGTGTTGGGTTAGAGGGACAATTCCACTTGTTCATACAAGAGATAATCATGTGGCCAGGAAGCCCTTCTTAAATAAATAGCACAAGTCATAGTTATGTTTTGTTGACCTACAACTAAACAAATGGCAAAGTGAAATTTCCCTCAGGTTCTACTAATCCTAATGCAATTAGCTGAACATTTTTAGCCAAAAATAGCTTTCCCATTTTGACTGTGGAAAAGACTTAACTGACAAAGCACATAATCTTGAAAACTCAATACATATTCAGAGTGACTGCAGTTTAAATTCACTCAGTTCACAGTATTGCTTTATTCAGTGTCTACATCTCACCTGTTTTCTACACACAGCGTTTGTTGTCATATTCTACAGAATGATGATATTAAAGTTGACTACTTACCCAAATCTAAACTTCATGCTCTCCAGGAGTAGTATGGGGAACCATATGTGAGAACACCCTGATGCTGGACTTAATTTCTCTGAAAATCCCTCAGTTTGGATTTTCACTAGACTGTGATTCTGTTATCTATAAATTTCTATTATCAAAGTGCTGTAGCAGAGAACAAGAATTTAGTTTACAAAGAGGTCATGTTCTATCATGACAAAAGTGCCCAAGAAGGCATTCATCTTCCTGCAGGACACCTTCAGAGTTGAGAAAGCTGGGCCCTAAATGTCAGGCGTTCCAAAACAGGAGAAGAGGTGTTAAAATTTTTATCTTACCTTTGCTCTCTTAAAGATACTACTTAGAGATAAAAGCCATAGATTAGACCATTTTGCTTTGCTTTTGTTTTTTATTTGACATAAAAGGACAGGCTGTTCCAAACACATCCTTTGTTATTTGCAAAAGACGACCACAGTGTATCCACCCCTCCAATGAAGCATGACAAAAATCCTCTCCTGTTGTGATTTAGCCTGTTATCAGTTTTCATGTATCATAATGGCTTATTCTTTCTTTTCCTACAACAATACATTTCTATTAAGTAATCTTATCTATATCATTATGTCTAAATGAAGTTGTTCCATATCCTTAAAGTACAAGCATATTAAGATTTAGACAATCAATACTTAATTACATTTAGAGGGATTCATGGTAACAACCACTTTTTCAGTGTTCAGATGTGATATAAGGCACAGGAGTTACTCTTTTTTCCAGAATTTATCAATTAAGATCTATAAACACTGATGACATTAAAGTTCTCCAGCACAATTTGTCTAATGATTATTTCAGCTGTGCAGTTGTACAGCATTGTTACAGGTGACACTAGCTTTTAATTCAAGAAGCAAATAAATTCTCTCCTGTTTCCACAGCCCCTGTGCATTTTCTTACCATCCTTCCCTTTTAAAGTCTGCCTTTTTGATGAAAAGAGCTGTGTCGTTTTTTGTCGTTTTTGTCGTTTTTTAAGCACACTCCTGAAGTGATGGGGAGGAGAATTAAAAGAATGTAACTCCC
>JANHGB010052558.1:0-18133 GCA_026283785.1 Coracopsis vasa | reverse complement strand
AAGATCACAGCGCTCAAAACTCCATGGCCTGACACCTGGTGCTGCTCCATCCCATGCACTTGTTACTCACACATATGACTAAAGTCTGCAAATCAACAAGCAGCACAGAATTCTGACAGATTGCAAAATGGTCTCTAAAAGTTCTCCCACACGTAGTTTTTCCAAGCAAGAAGCCAAGAGTTGCTTCCATCTCTTCTCTTACACACACACTACTACAAAAGCATTTCTCAGCAGTGCTGTATCGATTTACCTGCTCATCTCTGTATCTGATGCCAGGTGTGTGCAGATGTGCAACTAAGCTGCAATAAGACCTTAGACTAGCTCATGTAACTTTAAACCCCAAAATGTTTAGTGCATGATGAAGATACACGTGTACACACACATACATAAATATATATTTTTTACAAAAGAAATATATATTAAAACACTTTTGCTGCTGACAGTCATAGATTTCAGTCACAGAAAGGCTCCCAAGGCTGAGGTCTAGCGGGCAAAATAAGCAATAAGCAGTGCAAAGAGAAATGTGACTACATAGGGAAACCGGAGACTGAAAGGGGAAGGGGAAAAGAGGACACAGAACAGTAGGCTTTGACAGGAGAATGCCTTGCTGCTGGCCACCAACTGCTAGTAAGGGCTGACCATCCTTCCAGTCCCTGTCAAGCAAACTACCCTCATACAGCCAAGCATCACAAGACCAGTTTTGCATAAGGAGAAGGAAAGGAAAGGTTCAAAGGACACATATAACAACTGTTCCACAGGGATCACTGTGCTATACCGCAGGCTTGGGATGCAGCTGGGTATCAGGTGGTGCCAGCCACACCAGCCTCTGCTAATTTGCTTCCTCCCACTTGCTTGGATAATTTGGATTATCCACAGGCCCTAGGCCAACACAGCCCACACTCCAGGTCACGCTGCACAGCCTTCGCATGGGAGCCACACTCAAACTACTCCTGGGCTGCAGGTAGCCCAAGAGACACATGTTGCTGCCTGATGCATTGATTTAATCAACCAAAATACGTTCTTGCAGAGATGAGATAAAGCCAGCCTTACAAAGCTGCTATTTGCTGTTTGAATTTAAAAGTAAAAAACAACAAAAAACTTCCCCACAAAACACTTTTTCAATGGGTAATCAGCACTAAAAAGCATGTTTTCATGTTATTTTAAGGCTAACTATCCTATTCTGATGTAACTTTAGGTCAGTCAATCATGGCACAGCAGAAATTTAAGTGAGCTAACACTGCATACAACCTGCACTTAAAAACCCAAACGATGATGAGCTATCTACTCCAAAACCATTAGAACAAGCTGACTCACAGAAGCAGAAAAATGACTGTACTAACATATTTTCTCTCTATATCTTTATAGCATATGTCAGACAGCTTTTCATAAAAAGCTGCTGGGTTGAACTCAGAGTTGATATTCTCTTTGCTACAGTCCACAAAGTTTAAGAGCCTGGCATATTTGGAAGGTCAATACTGCAGAGATGCTCCCACAGCTGATGCTTTATGAATCAGGTGGTCCTTCATCATGTCAAGTTAAAGCCACGGGCAGCAGCAGCCTCTTGTCACAGATGCTAAATTCTGCTGATCAGCTCACAGGCTATGTACCACCCCCATGAAAAGCCAAGCAAGCCACCTCCACAAAGCCCAAGCGGGTTCCAGAAGGCACTCTGCATGGTGGCAACACCCCCAAGAACAGAAGTATATCTACACTTATAATAGAAGCATAATATGGCATAATGTCCCATTTCAAACACCACAGCTGCTGGAAAGGTTCCTTAAAGCCCATCATCATCCAGAAGATAACCTGCAGCTAGAGCCTTCAGCAGTGAAGTACTGCATTTATCTATCTAAACTAGGGACATATCTAGCCATCAAATAAAAACTATGCCAATGTGTCATGGAGTGTAACTTCCAAAAGGGAGGCTTTTAATTGACCACGATATCTGAATATTCAGTTCAAGGAACAAGCACATCCTACCTAACCTACCCTGGCACTGCAGGTGTAAAAAACAAGTATCCAACACCCACACCTACAGACAGCACCTTGAATTGCTGCCCATAAACAGGCAGGCAGAGAAACTGAAGTCAGTTTGCTCTATAGCTTCTTACTCATTCCACCCGCTCTGATGGCACCAGGCTGCAACCTGAAGTATGGGACCCATCCAAGTAAGCTTCTCAAAGAGTGGCTCTACATACAGCATCCAACAAGATACTGGATTAAGGGTTAAGCCTGGATTTGCCCAACATAGGCAGGTCTAGCACAAGGCAGAGGTCGCTGAGAATGCTGCAAACTCTCAGCTAGACACACATGAAAACACTACAAGCTGTAAATACAGCCCATGAAGTACAGAAGAGCAGAAGGAAAACAGCAGAGGATCAGCTGACAGTCAACCTGGCCCAGACAGACATACACCCTGCTGTACTTCACAAAGGCCCAGCACCTTCCCTTTCAGAGGTTAAAGCATCCATTTGGATCAAATTCACTAGACTAATTTCAACCCACTTTTTCTGAAGAGGCTGAGGAGCCCAAGTAGGTATATTTGTATTGACACTACCCAAAGCACTGCCCTCTGCTCCCAGCTAACAGAAGCTTTGTGAACAAAGGGGAACAGTGATTTCATGGCATCAAAAACAGTTGTGGGGATTTTCACTTCTTTCAGGTTTTTCACGCCAAAATCTCCATGTTTTAGTCAAAGAAAGCTTTGCCTGCTAAGAAAAACATAGCCAGGGCTTCGCAAGGGCAGGTGCTGGAAGATTTTACAAGTACTCTAAATTGGATCAGACACCCAGAATTTTGTTTGACATTAATTTTAGGAAGGTGCCAAACATTCTGATGAGCTCAAACACATTTTTCATTAAAAAACTGGAAAGAGACTGCAATGCTCAGAGGGACAGGTTGTCTGCCACAAGCATCACCTAGACTTCTGTTATAGTTCAAATACAGCAGTGACACCAGTTGAAGCTGGCAACAAGGCTGCCTCTACTGAATGGTTAGCAGAACTTCCCAATGTGACAGTGGTAAGCATCGTTGTGGGGTTATTCAGGGAAAGCTTTGCCCTTTGCAATTAACAAATGAGGGAAGCGTTTGGAAACTTTCCCTTAACAGCCAGACTACAACTTGTACTTACCACTACCTTAATGGGCAGGCAGTACCTCTGAAAGGAAATGTGCACCCAAGTGGGAAAACCTGGACTGCCCTAACAGTAAAACCTCAGATTTTGTAAGAGAGGGTTAAATCAGCCCCTGCTACTGTCCATAAGAATGAGTAAGAAAACCTTCACAGACCAAACTACAGCCACCCTTCTCCTGACAGCAATCTGTATCATGTGGTGAGCCAGCACTAGTCATTTAAATTCTAACAGATTTTTTATAACATTGCAAACAACATAGAAATATGCCCTGGCACTGTGACAGTCTCAGCACTGATGAGCATCACCATTACAGAGACAACTGTGCTCCCATCTGACTCACCTGCAATGTAAAGCGCTGCTGAATCCTGAGGACAAGCACCAGAAACAATAACACTGGTGCAGAGGTTTCATTTATTTTAGTCAGAGTTCAAGTGCACAATTTACTTGGCACAACCAAATCAATGTATTTGCCATTAAATATCTTATTACAACATCTGCGTATTAAGCTCTAGGGGTATAGCAAGAAGCAGCTGAACATTAAAGGAAGAATAGATGAGCCGTTTCAGAATACAATACAGCTCTCAGTGACAAAGGGAAAACAGAAGTGATTTATTTATAGCAACCACTTAAAGACAGCACAGTGCAACTACTTGGGGGAAGGGGAAAATTAATCATCCTTCATTCCAGAGGTCTCTTACTGAGCCTCTTATGAAAATTGTTCTGGCTAAACAGCATTCTGGCCAGCTATTATAGCGCTGCTAACAGGGTGGGGGGAAAGTATTAACTACACAGCACGTGTACATCTGTAGTAAAACTGCAAGGAACAACGACAAAAAAGTGCCATTTTGCTTTCTAAATGGCGATATTTAGATGATATATTGACAGGATAAGCACCTACCTGAATTTTACACCTACTAATAAAAAGTAGTATTATTTGAGATGTACCTCAAATAACTACATTCTTAAAACTAAATCCAGAGGAAATACTTATTTTTCCATCTTTTCACCTCTCTCCACTGGAAGGGAGCAACTAAGTGATGAGAAGCGAATAGGTGCAGGTCTACCTTTAAGTCCCTTTAAATCAATTTCCACAGTGTATCTACTATTCTAAAGGGTTTTGTTTCTTCTTTAAAGAGAATAAGATATTATTAAGAATTAATTTTCAAGTACCCAGAAAGATTCATTCCCTTTAAGCAACACATACATCCAATGTATTCAATTCAATACGGACATCCGATGGATTAAAACTCGTTAAGTGCAATTAAATTCACTATTTTAGCTGAAAAGAATTCCCCATGAAACAACAGAGGAGCAGAAAACTCCCAAAGGTGGTGTACCCTGTTTATTCAGATCTCAATTCTACTTAATCGAAATGAGAGAGAAATACCATTAAAATCTTCTATTTTGAGAAGTCATTTTCACCACAGGTAAAGTGATATTCTAAATGTGTTCCCAGAGAGCAACAGTGACATCCAGTGGAAGCATATCAGCTTCAAGGTAAGCTCCACAGAAAGGTCAGCTGGAGTATACTGTGCTAGATTGGAGGACTTGCTAAAAACTGAGAGGTAACCTCATTTCTCCCTGCTACATACAAAATACCATTGACTAAACACAGCTCTTCAAGCACAAGCACGTTTCTCTAGCCTGGAAAAGCACCCCCCCTTCAAGGCAGCATCAAAATTTCTGGAGCAATCACATTCTTCAAGCCTTGCATTAGCTGTTCAGAGCAGCTAGGGTAACTAGAAATAGGATACAAGTTAATTTAACCTTGTGCAACAATTTATAGGACTGTTCACCCCTCCTCACTTCTTATTTCAGGACTCAAGTTGCAATTATGGAAGGTGATTTGGGAGGGAGGGAGAAGGAGAAAAAGAGAAGGGACATGAAAAGAATATTAATCCCCTTTTATTTTTGCTTCACACCAGAAGCTGGGTTAGATATGCCAGAGGCCAGAAATTATTTAGAACCCTTCTCCCTGTTGGTGTTACTAAAAATACCAAGTTAAAATATTAAAACTTGGCATCTATACAGTAATGGCCATGTTTTGCTATAAGCAAATAAATATTAAATCTGTGATAACCTTAAGAAGTAATATAGTTAATAGGTACACCTCAAACCCCTTTAAATCCCAAGGCACTCTTGTGCCAAAGCCTAAGTGAACCACTGGCAGAGGCAGGCAAATGGTGTAAGGTTTGTGTATTTTAAGTGAAGAAGTATCATACCATCCAGCAATTCAAGCTGCCAGAAAGAAAAGAGGCAAGGCTACCAGCTAATGGCCAGCTACACTACACAAGCATGCATGAAAACAACCTGTCCATACACAGAAGGCTGCACTCGGACTGAAATACTAGCACCCTATCTCTGCAAGTGTCACTGTTTGGCAGTCTCCTGCCAAAGCAGGTAGTCACCCTGCTCCTGCCTGCCAGAACAGAAAAGCTGTTCCCATCCTATGTGGCCTTGCTCTTTGGTTCACTGTCTGTTTGTCCACTTAACTTACCTCTATTCTCTATTAAACCAAGACAGACATTAGTATCTTGGTTTTCAAGGTACCTTCAAGTAACAAGTGTCTATGCACATAGCTAAACGCACCCAAGCTATGTGCTGCCTGTGCTTTTCAGTTGGCTTATACTGAGCATCACTATAGACACATCAACTGGTTGTTTGCCAGCCGAGATCAGGTTCATGAGTTTTTGTGCTATGTGATCTTTGTTTTACACAGAAAAATGAAGGAAAGCAAATTCCTGCACTGTTTCCAAAGACAACCTTAGCTGGCACTGGGAGGGATAGAAGACTCAGTTCCTTATAAACTTTGGCAATGTGGATCACCACAACCTCAATTCAGAAAGGAACACAACTCTAAAAAAGCTAAGGTTTCCAAATTACTAGTTACTAATGCAATACTACATTAATTTGGTCTTACTAAAGGAAAATGATAAAATATAGGAAGTAAGCTTCAATAGTCAGCTCCTTTCCAATTTGAGTTACACTTTCAACAGCTAAAAAGCGTTCTACAAACCTCCAAAAAGAATGGGAAAGTTCTGCATTTATTACATTTCCACAAGCACAAGTGGCTTTTCTATGACAAGTGAAAATGGGAACTAGGACTGCCAGACATTGAAAGCCCAGTGAAAGAGTGCATGGACAGGTAAGACTTCATAACTACCAGCTGTTGAAAGAAATACAGCAGGTCTGTATTCCTTGAGAAGGTAAAGCTGAGTGTGGCCTTCAGCATGTTAGATTTGTCTTTTCTTACTTTGCTTAGACATCTTACCTCCGTTAACCAATTCTCCCTTCCCATCAGCCTTAGTGTTGTCTTGGGAGACATGAAGAGGTATTCCCAAATTTAGTATGAAATGATTAGGCTTTGTTGTACAGGTGATACTTAACTGGCTATTTTAACACTGCTCCTGGAGCAGAACAGCACTGAAAATCTCAAAGGAACAGTGTTGGTGGAAACAAGCCACTATAGGAACAAAAAGATAAATATGAGAACCATTGGTAAGAAATCTCACCAAGAATTGAACTACTGTTCTCTGGCCATATTTAAGATTGCTCTTAGGAAAGGCTCCCAAGAGAAAGCAGCCAAACACTGAAACAAAGTATTTATCCTCAGCCTTGGGTTAGCCAGCTACAGGTTCTTCGACACCAACAGCCTCCAAGGCAAGAAGCAAAGCACACACAGATCTCCTAAAATGGGAACAACAGCCTCCAGCTCAGTTTCTTCGTCAGAACCATTTGCCTCTTTCTAATGAGATAGGTATGTACATGCTGTGTAACATACATATCATGTACATATTTATGTGTATTACTTATGGAATCATAGATTAGTTAGGATTGAAAAGGACCTTAAGATCATCAAGTTCCAACCTCAATGCGATGAGGGATGCCTCACACTAGACCATGTCACCCAAGGCTCTGTCCAACCTGGCCTTGACCATTGCCAGGGATGGAGCATTCACCACTTCTTTGGGCAGCCCATTCCAGTGCCTCACCACCCTCACAGTAAAAATGTAAATAATAAAAAAATATATACATGTTAGATGTACACATACACATATGTAAACACAGCATGTGCATGTCTGCGTAGAACATGAACATTTGTTACTGCTTTTGCTTGAGGTTTGCATTTTAGCAGAAAAGTCTGAGGTCCTAGAAGCTTTTCAAGCTGGAGCCATCTTCATCTCAGAGCTGACAGAATAGCAGCTTGGAAAAGCAAAGAAATATAAATCTTGCCTCCGTCCCTTCTCTTTGAATTATGACTCAAGCATTAGAACAAGCCACATACAGCAGCAACCTAAGTGGGTGAATTTACATTAATTAGCCTGAGATGCTGAACTTAAAAGGCAATTTTTATTCTGACCAATAATGACTTGTCAGGACTTGCCTTATTGTTCCAGAGCCTTAAAGAACAAATCTATTTGCTGCAAGGTGACAAATTAAAAGCTGATCCTCTTATTTCTGCAGAAAGTCTTGTCAAATCAGAACACATAGGGAAACAGCTGTAGCAGCACAGCTGCTCCCATTCACTAAAAGGCAAATCTGCTGCAGGTCAGTGCAGTCATTCTAACCCTCTTGGAAAGGCAAGCTGAAGGTGCCTATACCCTGCCTTTTCTCTCTCTTAGCTCCTTCATCAAGATCAGAAAACTCTGAAACAGACTGCAACATGTAAAATATTAATGCACAAAATCAGAGAAGACATAAGCTTTCATTTGTTTGCCATGTTCACCTTTTTTTCCTTACAGTGACCAGATCAAGAGGAAAGCAAACCCGAAAGTTTCAGGATAAAGAGCAACATCACAGCAGCAAAACCTATTAGCCTGTGAAAACTTCATTTTCACATAGCAACAAGAAGAAATAAGCTGAAATAGAGTATTAGAGTGCTAGCCATTAACAGAGGCTTCCCGGCACATCTTCCAGAAAGGAGCTCTGCTGTTAACTGCTTGCGAGGCAGACACTCATTTAGTTGAGTGAGAGAAAACCATTTATTTTGCCCTGATGCAGCCTCACAGTCAAATTAAGATGCAGAAAAATTGGCAAGATCTACAGTGAGGCTCCACAAGCAGCACAGTCAACTGATAGAGCTGTTCAGTTCCGCTCAGATGAACATGGGCTTCCTGATATGAAGAAACCTGGCAGTGTTACCAGGCTTTAGTCTCCAATGAATTAGAGCTGGACTCTAGAGCTCAGTTGGATACAGCCTTTTCAATGATGAAACTGAGCAGTTACCCCCTTGGGGGCTACCCACAAAAGGGAAGATGCAATACTGATGACTTCCTGCAGGATGTTCTGGGCTGGAACCAGATTATCTGTACCAGGGTGAAGGAGTTCAGATATGCCTGTAAACACACAGCATAAAAGCAGGTTTCTCTCTTTTTTTTTTCCTAACAAGAATATGTGTTTATAAGTGAATGGGCAGTGTGCTCTTTCTGGCCCATGTTAGCCAGAGCTCCTACTAACCATACTACCATAACGGGAAGAGTGATTATGTTCCCCAGATTCTAGGGATACTGCAATAGACAGGAAGAGATCAAGCAAACATTCTCAGCTAGCCAGACTTACTCACTGTGACAGCTCCCTTAGTCAACGAAGTGTCTGGAACTTCTCGGAGGTTAGAGTTCATCGCACTCTAAATCTCTGGTTTCCAGGAAGATGAGTGGAAGACACCACAGGAGCACACTTCTTGCACAGAAAGAGCTGCTCTTACTCAGAGAAGAATGTGAGTGATGAAAGCAAATTACATCCTTCTGGCTCTCACAAGATTTACAAGCACAGCCTCTTCAGGCATAGGCCAAAGCAGAGACCCATCTTTGTCAGCACCACAAAGAAGGCAGATGTTCAGCATCTGAAGGTGGACACTGCTTCTGTTGAAACTCTGTCTCCTTGCAAAAATTTATAACGTCACATGTTGCAACAAGCTTACCTGAGTGAGCTTCCTTCAGCAAAAGAGCAATAAAGGCCAGGCAGCTGGGGTAACCATCTGCAACTACACTGCTTGTGAAGAACATGGGGAAGAGCTGCTGAGCATCCTTTGGTCAGTTGTAGTAAGAGTCTTGCACAGCTCTATGAAGCTTCTGCTCAGACAGCCAAACAGAGTTGAGAGCATCTTAAGCATGCATCACAATGTTGATCTTTTAAGTAAATAATCTACCTACCCATTCCAAAGGGAAGACAGTCATTCACCAAACTAAAGCCTCCTGGAGTGGGAACACATCCTCAGAGAAACAAGGTGACAAGCAGATCAGGAAAAATAATCATTTTGCCTACCACATTTACCCTGAAGGCTGAAGGTTGGAGCCCCTGCTGTGAATACAGGATTCCTCCCTTACAACACTTAAAGATAAATAAATAGAAGGGGGTGAAGGAGGTGCAAACGACAACACACATTCACGTCCAATTGCAAAGAACTACAGCTCTGTGCCTTGAAAGTGCTTCCCGGGAGGGGGTTTTACAGTAAGTAAAAGTGTACAAAAGAATTTGTCCATGGTAATGGATGCCAAAATTAGAGATAGTTACAATTTGGAAGCCGAAAGGTCAGAAGAAGAAAAGGCCCATCTGGCCTATGAGTAATTCAGGAGGAATTTATTTAGACAAGGAACTAGTGGCTGACAGGATGAATTGCTGCAGTCAGCACAGAGACCTCAGGCTGAGAGCAGGAGGCACCCAAGGTCACCAAAGATGAAACAGAACCAGCAAAGGGAGAGGTGGAGTCAGCTTTGGACATGCAGTTATAGGCTTCAGACAACTTTATGATCAGATCATGGGTTTTGGAATTAGTCTCTAATCCTATTCAACAGAACTCTTTTGGGAAAATTGCCATTGAGGAAATAAGCATGGTCCAATGCCTGGAGAAAATGTTAAACCCAGCAGTTTAGGAAGAGGCCTAAATGCCTGTCTCAACCAAAAGACACATCTGAAGAGCCACAGGCCACTTACTTGTTCAATAGTCTACTGAAGCACTGCTCTTCCCAAGCTTCACTCTGTGAAGTCTGCTATGCCATTAGCTTTCAAATTTGGTAGCTCCACAACTGAGTACCATTTAACTTCAAAGGAGCTGAAGATACTTAAAACATTTGTATTCTTGAATTTCAAAAGAGCAGAAAGAATTCTTGCCACGAGAGTGACAGAGGACAACTCTGCACCTGTGCCCACATCTCCTAAATTGCCCAAACAAGGGATTACCCGCTTTTGAGTCTGTCTGCACATCCACTCATATAAGCAGATCTCTCAGAGTCCTACCAGGAGCTGAAAACTAAACTGCTTATATTTAAGTTATATGGTAGCAAAATTCACGACAGAAGTGGCAAGAGAAACACTTCCCCATCACCTGTAAGCTTAAGTTATGCTGCATCTATTACCTCTCTTGCCAGGATACCCTTAGTCTAAGACAAGCAAACTACATGCATCCCTTGTCGACCATGCATTTCACAGCCTTCTGGACACCTGAAGTTCTCACTCCCCCTGTTCAAGACAGCTTTGCCTCTGAGGTACTGCAACACAAACAAGTTTTAAAGTATTTTCCTTCAGAAAGCTATATGCAGTCTTAGACTGAAGTCTCCTCATCAGCCGCCTCCTTTGCAAAGTGGTATTTTTCACAAAGAGTTACAACACGCCTGAAGAAGGTTCACGTGTAAATTTGAGTAAAGAATCTCTCTATCAATGAACTACTTTCCATAATACTGCATGAAAAACTGTTTACCAGCTTAGCTTATACTACAATGTTTTTATTCACAATTTTCAGTGCACAAGTTTAGATAAACACCCAAGCATTTTCTAACTATTCATGTGACATCAACTGTTCAGCATTTGCTCCTAACACTTGACCATACATAGTCTTCTTGGAATTAGTCAACAATAACAGCAAGTCTGTCACATAACTCAACAAATGTTCTTGTATCCTAATGTCAGCTGTAACCACATGTACGAAGCCTTCCTTGTATTTGGGAAAAACATCACCACCAAACACTCAAAACAAAAAACATTATCTGCCCTTTCTGGAGAGAACAAACTGTATGATGAGTGTTTTTACAACATATCAGATCTGTGAACATGTCTTTTGGTCTGATCGTACACAACTCTTTATACACATAGACCTTTATGCTTACAGTTTACTGACCCCAGGACAAGCATAAAAGACCATATTTACATAGTCACATAGAAAATCCATACCTCTTATTCTGACTTTCTTTCAGGTCCTTACCACTCCATACTGCAGCTTAAAGCATGAATTTACTCTTACCCCATAGCATTTGTATTTGCTTCAATCTAGAATCTTATAGGATCAACACACAGGACTACAAGACTTCATTTCTCTCCATCAGCTCCACACAGCATGCAGCACAAGCTCTTGCCTCAACTGCAGTTTTCAAGGCAATTATGAAACATTTAGTAGCAACAATTGTTAGCTTGTAATGTAAGAGTAAGCAATTATTTGAGAGCTACCACAATTCTGATGTAACATTTAAAGTCTCACATTTACACTAACAGATAGTGACAATTCACTTCTGACAGCTTTAGTGTTTTTCTATATCACACTTTCCTGTCTGTGCTTTTACACCAGAGTCATGGCTTCAGTTCCTGCTCATCATGAGCTTCTCTTTTGTTTTCATCAGTCCTTGCATGAAGGAGTTTTACTTTCAAAGCAAGCTGCATCTCCTAAGCCTTTTATTTACAGAAAACACAAGCAGGTGGGCAGAGAACTTTGAAGTTCATGTGTATTGTTGCAAACAAGCCCAATAATAATAATAAATAAAGTTCATAATGAACTTTAACCAAGTGCCTGAGAAATCAGCATCTGCTAAAGGCTCCAGTTTCCCTCTGCCTACGGAAGTGAAAATCGGTTTAGAGCAAGTTTGTTTACAAGTTCACCACCCTTGATGTTGTTTCATGCCTCTTCTTTCCCACAGGTTATTTTGGATTCTTTTTTCTACCATTCATTTTGATGACAAACTGGTTTTGGTGTCTGTGTTCAGTTATTCCTGCATGTTAGTCTGACTCTCCCCATGAGAAACCAGAAACCAGATACTAAACCAAGTGATTTTAGACAGCCCCTGTTTTGGTTAGTATTTGTGCTTTCACAAGGAGTAAGAGAAAAACTACCCAAGAGAGCACAAACTCTCCTTGGAAAAATAGTCTCCCTGACTTACGTAAAGGGTGAAACAGACTGAAGATGTGTCAAGGAAAGCATTCATATATTTTCAGGGTATCAAACCCAAATAACCTCTGTGCCAGTTTTAAATGCAGTTACATCCCAGAACTTTTGCAAAACCTGAGTATTACTCCAGAAGCAGAATTCTGGCATGCTAACACAGCAGCAGAGAAAGATGAAGCAGCTTCATTTTTCATGGAAGGGAAAGGTGACCTTGGCATGAAGTCAAGAGCTACACGTGGCAGTTTCAAGTCTGATTTTGATGGGAAAAGACTGACATCAACTCCACAAAGTCCACCAAGTATTTCACTATTAAAAAGCAAACATTTTGCCCAAAAGAAGGAATTGAATATATAGTGAAATTTAAGTCTTGCAGTAAGTTGTAGCGGTGACAGTACTCTAAAAAAGCCCAGCATTAACACATTTCTAAAAGGTAAAAGTAATGAAATTAATTTAAAAGAAAAAGAGTACTGCTGTTGCCCAGAGAGATGGTAGATGCCCCATCCCTGGAGACATTCAAGGGCAGGCTGTATGTGGCTCTGAGCAACCTGCTTTAGTTGAAGATGTCCCTGCTCATTGAAGGAGGATTAGACTAGGTGACCTTTGAAGGCCCCTTCCAATGCAAACTATTCTATGATTTTATGAATGGACATCATAGAATAGTTATCATAGGGCCAAGACTTCTCTCAGGATATACTTAAAATAACAAACCAAGCCTTCTTCAGAGATATCTGCTCTTGTTAACAGCAAAGAACATTTCATATACATTCTATACTTAACCTATCGTATTCAAAACAAGAATACTCTCAGACTACATTGTTCCCCTTCTAATTTCAGCAATTATAACTACTTTAATACTAAAGCACTGTATTTCTAAAGCTAATACACAACAATACTGAGTATTAGTCATATTTTACATTTCCATTCTTATGAAGTGCACTGCGCTCTTAGTAGAGCCCACATATAAGCTCTACACAATTGTTCTTGTAACAGGCAGCCACAGTACAGCTGATACCACCCACAAAAAAATGGACTATATTGGCTTTGGCAGCACCAATCAGACTGTGTGATATGAGACAAAAAAAAATAAATGAAAGTCCACTTCTTTATTGCAGGACAGAGCTGCATCACTCTTCCAAGGCAAAACAATGTTCTTAACTGCATAAAAGACCATATTGTAGAACTGCATCAGACTTAGTTGACTAAGACATTGGTCTTAGTTTTGCCAGCTAACATCCAAGCTCACCACTGCAAGCACCTTCAGCCCTGCTTCTTAACTAGGAATAATTTTCCCCTTGAAGGCAGGCAAATATTTAATTTACAAGTTTCTATTTATGCTCATAGCTAATTTGGCAGATCTAGTGGAAGCATCATTTGTGCTATTCAGGCCAAAAGATAACACCACATTTGCCCAAGAAGTAAACAGGAAGGAAGAAGCCCACTCACTACCACTCAGTTTGATCTTCTGTAAGTTGCACATAACACAGGAACTTCCCAACACTTTTTATATTCAGGAAGTACTGCTGGGATCAGCAGCTCCTGTGCTGCACACCCAAGCCAAAGGCTGCATTAGGTTGGCAGCTCAAAATACTCACTCCTTTGAAGTAATTTAGGTCCCCAAACCAAAGTATGTCTCTTCCACATGATTCAGCATGGATTCACTTTGCCCTCTGCAAAAACACAGCACCTGGTCCAAACCAGTATATTACCTCAAAGAATATAGTGCCCTGTTTCCCACAGGCTCAGAGTATGAGTGGAGCAACCCCTTGTCAACCAATACCACATGACACAGGTTTGCCTGTTAGCAGCACACAAACAGTTGGTCCCAGCAGCATCTATTAGAGGTTTTGCCAGGTAAACCCTCTTCCACAGGGCAATAGTTCTGTCTGCACAACAAACACTCAGGTTGGTTAGTCACTGTTCAAGAGTTTTGTTCAGCAACTACTTTCAATGCACATCTTAAGAGGTTCTATGACAAAGAACTAAGTTTTAGAAGAGCTCTGACATTTT
The DNA here is from genome assembly GCA_026283785.1 of Coracopsis vasa. NCBI lineage: Eukaryota > Metazoa > Chordata > Aves > Psittaciformes > Psittacidae > Coracopsis > Coracopsis vasa. The sequence goes on along the minus strand of JANHGB010052558.1, from coordinate 3,845 downwards.
CTTCCTTTCCTTAAATTACCACTAGATAATATGCTTTGGTAATAACAGCAGTATAGGTGGGGTAAACCCATTATCTTCCATTAGTGGACACTTTGTCTACACTATTTAAGCCATTCCTTGGAATGTTACAAACTGAAAGTATTTCTTCCCATAAAGGCTTTGTCTCCGCTTATTTCAGCCCAGAATAATATTACACATATCTTAAATTAAAGCAGATAGAGTTAAAAGTTACTCCAGTTCAACAGGCTAATAAACAAAGAGGTCATTGGACTGCTAGTTTCATAGCCTGCATAACTTTAGAGTCAGAACATAGGAGAGAAGGAAAAGGAAGAAGTCAGGTTTAGCCAAAACTAGCCAAGGATCAATACTTTCACCTCCTCATTCCTTCTGTGATTGCTTCTTACCATCCTCTCCCACCCACCTAGCACTAGCATCCTCTGATTTTGTTTGCTTTCTTTACAGAGCACTCCACATAATAAAGCATCAGGCTTAGAGCTGCAGACTCAAATCCTGTCTACCACAAAATACTACAACTATTCCAACCCTCCAGCAATGGAGTGAAATCATGTTAAATAAAAACGCTACTATGCTTAAGATAGAACATGAGTTTATCCCAATAAAGATCTAAGTTGATAAGATTAAAGACACTGCCACTGAGCAAGAGATGTTGGCTAGAAGCTTACCTCTTAACTGAGGCCATGCCACATATGTATAAAGCCCTGGTTAACAAACTGCTTTTCAGTTTATAGCTTATGTGGAACAAGATGTACCAAAAACCAGCCACTGTCATATTTCAGAATCCTCTAGGTATTCAAATGTATCAAAAATATCCAAAGATAGACTTCTGTATTTTGTCTTGTTGAAGTGAAGCATCACCATGGGCAAAAATTGTAACTCATATGAGCAGTAACTTGAAAGCGTTACTCTTGTACTAGCCATGACATCCAACATCAGTACTACACTTTGATCAGTGCATCATACTGAATTACTCACTTGGCGGATTTAGCCATTCGGTACAATGAGAACTCGGATGTCTTTTAATACATGGTTCAGGGAACAGATATGAACTAATATCTCCACATATTTGGGAAAGAAGTTTCAATACAATACATCACCTATTTCTCATGTGTGATGCCTATGCACAGAGATTTCTTTTGTCTTTGCTGACCATCAGTGAAAAGCTATAGCGAACAGTATCTATTTTCAGACTGACACCAGCCTAAAGGATTCACATCAGCTAAAAAACTGACCTCAGCTGTTACTCATGTCTCTGCTCTTTTTGTGGACTGCCATCCAAGCCTACCACACAATTCTTTAACAGAGACTGAAATAAAAGAATACATATATACATACACTAAATTTGTTTCCCTTTTAACTATCTTGTGTTTCTTTTCCTAAAGCAAGTACAGTTAAACAACACAAACAATATGAAGTTGGTTAAAAACACATCTTGCAGCTTAAGTAAATACCAAAGAAAGATGGCTCTATAGTTCATCTTTCTAGCTAAGTCACAGGCTTCCTAGCTACAGGAAGGAACTCTGCACAATTTCTGTATGCTGACCTACCAGAGTTTGATGGGCTCCATCTTCTGGGATGATGGAACTCGTGGCAGACTTCTGCGTTTTCAGTACGTCACCATAATCTGCTGCATCAAAGTTAGTCTTCCAGACCATCACCTGCAGAAGAAAGCTAATGTCTATTAAAATTTTCCATCTATGTTTGCTTAAAGGTCAATTTTGTCAACACATCAGAGTCAGCAGATGCACACAAAGTTTATCTAAGAAAGCACTGCCACTGATTTAAAGATGTTATTTTTAAATATGCTATTGAATACAGACATAGCATAACCGTGTTCTCAATGTATAAGTGACCTCTTCCAACATTCTTTGGGTCAGGAACATCATGAAAATAGAGCAACCTAAAGAACTTCAAAGGAACATGCAGAATAACACCATTAAAACCACAAATACATTAAAATACTATGCTTAGCATTACAACAGTTATCAGCCACACCCCAAACAACTAGTCAGTTGTTTATCATGAGATTCATTCACAGGAAAAGCAGAGTTTGAGATTCCGAGACAAGCGATAGAGATCTCGAGCTAGTTTTTCAGCTGAACACCAAACTTAGGTTCCACTTACAGGCATATTCTTTCCACAATGCAGTATTTATTTCAGAGGAGAAGAGAGGCCTCTAACATAAAGCACTTCAGCATATCAACAGCAAACGTCTGGAATAAAATCCTTAGCAGTGACTCCAAGTCTAGAAAGTTTAAGAGCAATCAATGAAGTATTTCAGAAGTCTGAAAGCCACCTATGAACCTGGCAGCCCATCCTGGCTATCAGAAATATGTGTTTATTCTTCACTTATAAGGTTTCATCCCTACTTTGCGTGAAATGAAGGCTTTGTTGCATAGTTAACCAATGAGACCACACCATTGTGTAAGAGAAACAAAGTGATGCTCTTTTATAGACTAGGTTGTCTCTTCACAGCTAGCAAAGGTACTATTAAAAAAGGTGGGTACTGACACCAGGATAGTCTAACCTGGGGATTAAGAGCAATACAACACAGCTCAGTGAAGACTGATGACAAAAATGGATACTTATTCAGATCACTACTTTGGGTTGAAGGCTGTCCATATCTTCATTGGGGCAGCTCACACAATGTTAAAACCAGCCCATATTTGCAACAGAGGGAGCAAATGGCAAAAAAAAATTGTCCTAATTCCATCAGGCTCAAATAACAGGCCTGCCTGCAGTTCAGTAAGGTTTTTTAGACAGGCTACATCTCTAAGTTACCACACAAAAAAAGATCGTTTTTGACCTGTGGAGATGTTATTCGCCTTGTATTTCTTTTGGATTCAGTAAGTTAGTATTTAGCAAGGTCCCTTCCACTGAAAAACTAGCAAGTGAAGACTAATGCTAGTTTTAGCACATACATATATTGTATGCTAAAGTTCTTTCTCCACTGTCTTGGTTTAAGTCCAGCTGGTAACTCAGAACCACACAGCTGCTTACTTACTCTCCTCCTTCTCCCCCACCCTGCTCCCAGAATGATGGAGAGGAGTATCAAAAGAATGTAAATCCCATGAGTTGAGGTAAGAACAGTCCAGTAACTAAGGTATCACACAAAACCACAACTGCTACCACCAGGGATAATAATAATAATAATGATAAGGGAAATAACAAGGGGAGAGAATATACAACTGAAAGGGGAAAAGGAAAAGAAAACAATAAAACACAAGTGATGCACAATACAATTGCTCACCACCCGCCGACTGATACCCAGCCTGACCCAAGCAGCAATCTGGGCCTTCCGAGTAATTCCCCACAGTTTCTATACTGGGCACAATGTGCTGGGGTATGGAATATCCCTTCAACTAGTTTGGGTCAGGTGTCCTGTCTCTGCTTCCTCCCAGCTTCCTGTGCCCCTCCTCACTGGCAGAGCATGAGACCGAAAAGTCCTTGATCGGAGTGAGAATCACTTAGCAATAACTAAAAATATTGGTGTGTTATCATTACTGTTCCCATACTAAAGTCAACACCACTGCACTGCACCAGCTACTAAGAAAGAGAAAAATAACTGTTACAGCTGAACCCAGGACAGTATCCACTCCTTATTCCATACCACTCACGTCATGCTCAGATCCCATTTTTTTCAATATACCATTGCTTTTTGTCTCATATATATATATATGTATATACACACCCACACACAAAAAGAGAGGTATCATTCCTTATTCCATGGACCAATCCCTATAAAGTTGCTGCATTCATTCAGTCCATGATGTCAGGCTGCATCTCTTGTAACAGTCTTTCAGGGCAGGAGACACAGTGTGCAGTGT
>JANHGB010052556.1:57970-72500 GCA_026283785.1 Coracopsis vasa | reverse complement strand
GAGCGGCCTCTGAGCGACCCGGCCCGCACCGCGCCGAGAGACCGATTAAACCCCGTCCGTCCCCCAGTAACTGTGCTCGGCAGGGGGAAGTGCGGCTGCAGCCGCCTCAGGCGCGGTGTGTGGGTGCGAGCGCCCCACAGCTCTAAGGGAGAAGCTCTCCCTGCTGCCGCTAGAACTTTCCCTTCTCTCCTGGAAAGTGGCTCTTGGTCCCCTCCTGCCTTCCCGACAGCTCGGGATCTCAGTGCCACGGAACAGAAGTAATGATAAAAAAGCAACACGATGCCTCTAACAGGAGTTAGTGTCGAACTGGACTCGGCGCCCGGCCTGCGCTGGACGCCGGCCCCTTGGTCCCCGCACGGAGCAGCGTGGAGCCGGCACCATGACAGCCCTCAGCTACTCCCCGTGTTCCAGGCCGGATCCCGGCCAGCCGGACCCTCAGCGCCCTGCTCCCTGAGGCAGCCGAGCCATCCCGTTCGGATGAAGCAAGGCCCCTCCGTAACGAGGAATCAGCGGTGTTGTGTCACTCGGAACACGCTTCCTTAAACTCGCACACGGGCGACAGCAAAGAAAACACTTTCCCTGGCCCCCACACTTCATCGCACAAACACAGTCCCCTGACAGTCTCTGTGACAGGCACTGTGCGGTTCCCGTAACCCATCTGCCCCAAACGCTACTATCCACTTCAGTGGATGCTTGCTAAAATCTCTCCTGCTATTTCAATTGAGTTTTCACCTACTTTCTGAAGCCAAAACTGACGCAGGTAGTTACTTTAGGTGCGAATAAGTGGAAGACAGAAGCCGCCCTGACAGGGCTTCCAGGCAGCGCCTGCTCCGCTCGCAGGAGTCAGGGCTGTCAGACAATGGCCCTATTAGTTATGCCGCTGAAGAACCTCACAAGAAGCAAAGACAAAGGACCCAATTTACTGACAACTTGTGATCTGATGTTAAATGGGATGCGATACGGATTGCCTTCCACCCTAAAGTGTTTTTGTGTGAGATAACAAATTTATTAATGGGATTTTTTTTCAGGTCACACAAATGTGACCCCACCCTCTTATGAATATTTAATAAGGGACTAAGGGCATCTTTTGCAAGACCCTAAATCTGCCAGAAACAGCCTACATGAATCAGAGAGCGCCTGCCTCTTAAAGGGGCACACACGCACTGAGCGGGTCAGCCCACACGGGGCACGGGAGCAGTCGGTGTAAGTACTGTGCGTTCACAGCGTCAAGCACACACCGCAACACGCCGGACGCTCAGCAGTAGCATAAACGGGTAACGCATGCCGTGAGGTAGTAATAATTATCGCCTGTGCTTAAGAGAATTCTTCCTGTCCTGGACTTCAAAGTAATCTCGAGGAACTCGGACTGCTTTGGGGAATATATTGCAGAACACAAAGACTTAAACTTTTCAACAGTTTCTCTCGCGGGCCACCTCCTCCTCCCCGCTGCATTTCCTAAGAGCATCACTGGCAGCATCCCCAGCTGCTCTGACGGCGATGGGAAACGGCTTTGTGCATTCAACACTCGCTAACTTTGCAGCTGAAACAAGGCAGGGGTTGCGTGCCTGGGCAGTCTCTGCAGACCACTCATAGGATGCTCCACGGACCCCAGTTTGGAAATCTTCTGCTCTGTCTTATCTTCCTCAGCGCAAACTTCTCACCCACACACGGTCCCTCAATCCTATTAAGTTACATCTTCAATTCTTATTTCCCAACACAGCCATATCCAGGTACATGCAGCTCAACGAAAGAGCAGTGCCCTCTTTCTGCCCTGAACACCAGCTGATCACACACCTCTGGACCCAGCTCTGGCTAACTATATTTGTTAAAAAGGGGGCTCTATGAAGCCTAAAGCTTTGTTCAAAGCATTTCTCTTATTTCCAGGGACAGAGAAGAAGTGGAATGTGGCAATGCAAGCACAAGGCTGCAAGCTAGCTGCAAATCAAGAGCATAGTGCTGGCTCTGGCACTGCCAATTCTCCCCAGCCCTGGGCAAGTCACCTACAAATTCATTTTTCGTATATGTCTATCACATTGAGGATGCATCTCTCTCCAAGAGCTCAGTTTGTGACACCTGGACCCTGGCTCTGGAGTTGCCTGCATGCCCACTATTTCAAAGGCAGTCAACAGCCTCAACATCTCTACCTCCTCATCTGCAAAACAGGGACAATACTACTCATTTCAGGATCTCTCATAGGCCCATATTTGCGAAACACTTTGAAAATGAAAGGTGCTGTCTAAGCACTGGGTGCTGGCCACAGAACCTGCAAGCTGTATTTTTAAAGCGTTTTATGCCCTTTCATATAAAAGCTTCATATCTGCAAGCTCAGCCAGCATCCGCTGTGGGCTAAAAATCTCAAGTCTACTCCCTCAGTAACAGAGATGGTAGCACTCGTTAAGTAAGGTCATCATGAAATATAATGCATTTCTAAGCCAGCAAAGTATTTTAACAGACCAAGAAGAACCATAAACTCCTACTTTACTTCCATTCAATTATGGAGAGTCATCACCGACAGAGACAATCAGACAGGGATGTTCAAAACAGAACACATAAAGTAATAAATTCAAAATAACTGGCAATGAGCATGGCAGACTAGGTGGCTATTTGGCACCTAGAGATCCGATCCATATTAAGTGGTGGTATCAATACCTCGGTAAGAGAAAATAAGCACTGGATACTAGGCTCTAAGGTTCAAGTGAGAGGAACAGATTATGAACTATGATGAAGAGGAATACAAGGGAATTAATGGGGGTTTTATGCCATTATTTTACACGTACACTTTGTTCAAAGGCTTCTGCAGGTACCCATCCATGCAGAGGCCATGGTCTTGCCTATAGAAAAGCCTCATCTGCCTGCAGGGCAGGGGAAAAAGACTGACCAGACAAGATACCCACATGGCACAACCTCCACTCACCAGAGTTAACCTGCCCCAGATTAGGAAATTACACGTCTAGTCCCAGTATGGGCCTATTTCAACACAAAACAATTTGTCTGTTCCTGCCCTCGGGATGTTTCCCTGGGCAGGCACAGAGATCCCACTTTGCTCTCTGGTAGTGCATGGTGAGCCAAATCCTGTGCCGTGCTTCCTGAGTGCAAATTCAGGAGTAACTCTGGTGAATTACCAGCACAGAGGAGCCCACCCCCCCACCAGAGCCAACACCAAGCCCTGCAGAGGCAAGTGCCAAATTACACTGCTCAGTACTGTTTAGAGCTGTGGGCCTGTTTAAAAGCAAGCTGCAGTTTGCATTTCTGAGAGAAAAAGCTGCCTCAGATGCTATTCCCACTCCTGGATCCCCAGGCCCATTTTTGTGGGGTTAAATCACATTTTCCTGTTTTGAGAATGCTTCATTTTCCCTTGTTGCTGTTTGAAAGACCTATGAAAACAAATGGAGAAAACAACTGACTAAACAGGAAACAGTGAAACTTACTACCCACAAAGTGCTGAGAAAAAGGACAAAGTAAACATTTTCTTTTTGGGTCATTTTTAATACTCTCAGCTAATGCCCCTCATGGTAAAATATCTTCAGGCAGAAAAGTGATTTTTAGGCTGTTGGTGTCTAACAAAACAGAACACCAAAGCAATTAACATTTCAGTAATGCTTATGTCCCTGTTGCTCTTCTTTTCCTGATGTGAAACTGTCATTTTCCTTATTGCCCCTGCAAATTCTGCACGAAGAAGGCTCTTTAAATCCCCCCAGTGTTGTACAATGGTTTAAATTTCACTTCATGGCATGCTTTAAATTACCATTCACATCTTCATTTAATGCATCATTTTATAATGCCAGTGTTACTAGTTAATTTATATATACACAGCAGGATGTGTCAACATTCAGGTGAGTTATGAATATGATTGTGCAGGAGTTATGGAAGACATTTCAGCAAAATTATGGTTCCCTCTAAACATAAAAATATTAATAATGAATCAAACATCCCAGGTAAACAACAAATTTCATGTAATTGCACCCCCCCATGCTTTCAGATAAATAAATAAAAATGGCAACATTTTTGCTCCACATTCATATTTGATTGATCTTAATAAATTGCCATCTCCTTTCCTAATAAACTGTAATCTCTTGTTTCCGCCACAAAGTAAAATTTATTAGCACACTCTTCTACCAGCAGGTCTGCATCACTCATAGCACAGTGTGCAAATTGTTCCAAGTATGCCTGGGCATTATTCATAATTTATTTTTCTGCCCCAAAGTACACAATATATTGAAAGGTAATCACCACTAACTGTTCTCAGTTACTTTCCTTAATTATGTGAGATAGCATTTACGTCACGTACAGTAGAAGAAATGCTGCAGTTTCCATTAAAACTCCATTTTTTTTTTGCGATGCACTGAAACACAACGTTTACACACAGAAAAACCTTCTTAGGGCTGGAAAGCCTGGAGGTGGTATCTGGTAGGAGATGGCAACACCTCCACTTGAAAAGAACAACCCCTGTCTACCAAAATAACCCACTGGGCATGACAACAGCGATGGCTCTGAGAGGAAAAGTAGGTGTTTTGTCATGATGTTAAAGTTGCCATGGTAAGAAAAAAAACCCACAGAATGAAACATCAACAAAACAAATGTCAATCAAACACATTTTTGCCTGTTAAGGATTAACCAGCCATCCCGACAGACTATCTCCTGCTGCCTGGGCTGTGCAGGCACTGGGGTGCTGCAGGCTGGTGCAGCCCCAGTGCCCCCAGCTTTGCATTTTGAGGTGGATCACCCTGGCCTGGGGCTGGTGTGGGGAGAGCTGGTGGGAAATCCAGGGTTATACGCACTGCCCTCTCCTGGTAATGTGCTTCTATCATTGGGAGACTTAATGCTTCACCTCACTGCAAAGAATCCCCTTCAGAAAAACCATGCCTACTTCCACAACAGCTTATATACCTACACCCCTACATACACACGTATTTCACCACAGATCTAAATGAAAATAAATTGGATTAAATATGAGCCTCTTTATGTAAAAAAACATTTTGCAGGCAGCCCAGGAGTGCTAAGCTATCTATTCTGGCTCATCTGAGAGAATAACCTCCATCACCCCTGGGCATCTTGCCGTCTTTTACTTACTCTGTTGGGAACACATGTCGGTGTATTTTCAATAAAACACCTTCTTAGCAGTAATGGGCCACTGCTCTCATTTCAATGGTCCCCAAGGTTCCATGATCCAGTATATTTAGCTGGCTCACAGTTCCAAGTTTCCCTCCAACATTCAAAAGCTATTTTTAAGTTTTCTAAAGGCAGAAGCCATGGGAAGAGCTTTTGCTCATCTCTTCCTTAAAGATTAAAACAGTCAACTTTGTACATGCAACAAAACAACTTGAATTATTTCCTAAAGAGGTGTTTAGGCAACAGCCCTCATGGTGAGACAGGGGCGCATCGAAATGCTGCTGATGCTGCATGGGGAAGGAGTCTGAAAGCAGCTCTGGGACCTCTGCTTCTGCTAGGAGTGGGTGGCAACACAGCCCCAGGAATCAAATGCACCTCCAAAATGCCAAAAAGCAGCAGAATGATACAATTCGCAGAGCTGGCAAACAATGCTCAAGCCAAGATGGCTTACTGTTGGTGGGAGGATGCAGAGGAGCCCTCCGAGATGACCTCTGTTTGCCATACTGGACTTGCAAGGTATGCAAGCATGAACTACCACAAGGAGCTACTACAGGTTAGTTACTAAAGCTTACCATCCCAGGTTCCCTGCTATATGGATAAAAAGCTTTTTTGGAAGCAGGCCATGGTGAGGGATGCCTCCTCACAACACCACCCTGCACACAGGGACTTTCTCTTCCTCCTTCCTGCTGTCTCTGGGTCAGAAGCATCCCCTCACTCATCCCGGCAGGCAGGGATACAGAAAGGAAAAGTAGCAGGCAGCACGCTGCAGGGCAGGAGGAGACCCAGCTTTGGCACAGCCACCCCCGGCCTTTGGCCACGTCAGTCATTTTGATGGTGCACATCTGGTTTCACACGGGCGAGAAATAGCCAGCCACACAGGCTAAGCAAACACCCCAGCTATAAGACTTTGCTCTTGGATCCCCTGGGGTCATCCAACCGGCTCAGAGTCCTTTGTGCAGCACTAAGCAGGGCTCAGTGTGTGCTTTGGGGTTTTCCTTTGTACTTCTACTCCGGCCCTTCACAGCGCAATGCCACAGTACATCACTTCTTCCCAGATAAACAGGGCCCAAACTGAACTCAAGGACAGGGTCTTCCCCACCTGCTTCCCTTTCCCGGGCAAAGGGGTCTCCTGTCAGCAAGCAAGGGTTATGACCTACAGATGTTTCCTACCCAAATCCAGCTGCCCCTTATCCCAATCCTTTTTACCCCCCTGAGGCACAAGAAAAAAGATGATGCTGAGCAGCAGCAGGTCTCTATGCTTAGAAGCGGATGTAGTGGGGCAGCCAGGACCCACTCCTTCATTGTACCCATCATGGCAAAGGGTGAACAAGCAAATAAAGGATTTTTCCGGGGTCCTTTAAAACAAATTTGCCTTCCTATAGCAAGAGAAATCCCTCAGATGTGCCTGAAGGCTTGGGGCAGTGCTGCTTGGGTTGGAAAAGCACAAGCTCACTGCAAACTGTAACAACAGAGGAATACTCTGCAAGTTTCACTTGTTTCACTCTGCAAGTGAAACAGGTATTTAATCTCTGGGAGGAGATGACAGTTCTCTGCCGTTAAATGCAGCCACTTCTGGGGTGGATGGTGGCAGCAACTTCGGCATACAGAGCTCTGGAGGAATTCAGGACACCTGAGGCACCAAATCCTTCACTCGAATGAAATTGCAGGGTGATTAAGCAGAGAGAATGTAACTATCCAAACTGTAATTTGGCCAGCACAATGGATCTAACACCCCTATTCTTGGGAGGAAAAAAAAAAAAACAGTACTGTATTTGAAGTTCAAAATCTAATTAACTATTTGAGAAAAAGAATTCTGTTTTTAAAAGAAAATTCCTAACAATATAAAGAGAATTAGTGCCAAAGTTTTTGAAGAACCACATAAAATGGTATGAAAAACGTATGATATTGTAATAATAGGAATGACTGGATTTGTTCAAATGTTCCTTATACCTTATAATACAGGAATAAAATACAGTGTAAATCCTTCTATCTACATAAGTTCCCTGTACAGAAAAATCTCTCCTTTAATAGGTTTACACCTTTAACATGTATTAGTTTGGAAAAGTCCTAGGGTATAATTACACATCTTGGCTTGGCACATTAATAGCTGTTCTCTTCATTTACTGATTTCTTTTACTGGTCAATTTGCTGTTTTACTACACTGCTCTCACAGCTCAGCTTCTCAGCAGCACTGTCCGCCAGCAGACCCTGTGCTGAGGAGGGCAGCAGCTCTGACCTGGCCATGGGCTGTGTGCTGCCATAGGGAGGAGGGTTTTGATACCTTGCTCTCGGCCATCTGCACATCGGTGCTCGTCCGGGATGTGGCATTTGCCAGCAAGCCGCAGGTCACAGGGGGAAGGAAACAGAACTGCCCTCTCTTGCCTCCATAATCCATGCAAAAATACACCCTTTGGGCCCAGGAGAAAACCCATCAAGCAGGGCTTCTTCAGGGCTTCTTGCTGGTCATGTCTCCCTCCAGGTCGCTGTGGACCATGTGTGTGCCCCTCTGCTGCCTTGCATCCCTCGATTCCTCCCTTGCTCTAGGTGTTCCCTGCTGTCCCAAATTCTGCTCTCTGCTTCTCTGGAACTCCAACCCCATCACTCGTCCTTGCCCCTGTGGCTTGAGAGACCTGGAGCGATGCTCATCTGGGACAGGATGCTCACCTAGCTCCACTGCATGCCTGAGGAAGTACCGTTTCCCTGTCACAGAGGAGGGACACCCCTATGCTGCCAGTCCCTGCAGGTTCACTTTGCATCTCTCCACCCAAGGCAAAGCTGGTGTTTGCTGAGCCCCTGTCCAGCTTTTACAGGTTCTTTGACAATTTAAGAGGGTTTTCTTGTGTTAGAGCAGAGCCATTCCTTTAATGGCTTCTCAGCACTGCCATTATAAACCAGAACTTTTCAGGTGTTTATTACTCAGCTTTTAAAATTGGCTCTATGCTGAAATTTGGCAAAGGAAATGTCAGCCCAGAAGAAAAATTTATTTTTTGCCAATTTTATACTCTAAAAAAATGACCCCATTTTGGCCTCCATAAAAACGCAGCTTTTGCTGCCTCTGTGACAGTGGTGAAGTAACAAGTCAATATTGTAATATTGCCAGCAGAGCTGCAGTGATTTAATGCCTAAAATTGCTTTGAAGGTGAAGAGTGCTATTGAGCTGCTAATTATTAACTATTATTAGTGATCCTGCTATACAACAAAGATGCAAATAGAAAACAAAGGGAATATGAAATGCCACTGGAAAAATGAGGCAGAATTGAAATGATGGTCCAGTGCTGAGCATAGAGGAGCTGGAAAACCAGAGTCAGGAGCACAGGCAGGGTGGGACCCACCAGAACATACAAGAACGAAACGAACCAATACGGAAATATTACTTTTCATATTCAAGGATGGCATTTAAAATACAAATAAAATACAAATGAGCTTGCTCCATGCCAAAGCTAGCAATGATGTAGGATCAAAATCAGCTCTAAACCAAGCTGAACTGAAGTCAACAGGGACCTCATATTGCTCAGCCAGAGCCAAGAGAAACTTTGCCATTTATTTCAACACGCAGAAGGCAGAGCCTTGCAGGTGCTGAGGACAGGTGACCTTGCCTAAGTGACACAGCAGACATACATTAACATAGAAATAGGCTGGGAATTTCAAAGGGCTCCAAAGATGTAAGCACCCCCCAAATCCTTGGGATCCTTTCAAATCCCATCTGCACTTGGGTGTCCGAATCCACATCTCACACAGCCCAACATCTGACCTAGGTTGATTCAACTTGGCAGAACAGAGGGTGAAATAAGCTGCCTCCACTCTGAACCTCCCAAGCCACCCTGCTCTATTACCTTCCTAAGGGACTCCAGAAATGTTTCTGTTTCATAGCAGAAATGGAACAGTCAGTATTTCTTCTGTGGGTGAAACAGTGAGGACCAGGAGGCAAGTGAGGACCAGGGCACACTTCCATTTGGAAAGTGCAGTACCAAAGCAGCCGAGGGAAGTCATCAGGGCTGCCTTAAACACAGCAAAAATTAAAGAAACAATTTATCTTTCCGGAAACTTTCTGCTTGTCTAAGTGGCAGCTATTTAAATACAATTAACAAGCAAATGATTTTAAAATTACAATACATTTAGTAAGGCAGCATCACAAACAATTTGCATCTCATTAGTGTTTGAAGCGGCAGAATCAGCCTCCCAAATGGGCTGCACGTTGAGTGGGAAACCCAGACACAGGCAATAGCTTCTGCTGATCCTCTGACACCAGACGTGCTGGAGGAGGGAAGAGCAAAGGGGTCGGTGGTGCACTCAAGCCCCTGGCTGGGTCAGCCCCATGGGGAGCTCTCGGCACAAGGAAGGATGCCACGAGCCAAAGCCTCACTAGAAATGGGTGTAAAATGCCCATTTTAGCATAAGCAAAGGAAGAAAAAGAAGAAGAGGAAGGAGAGGAAGAAAGGAAGGACGGGAAGGAGAGGAAGGAAGGGAAGGAAAGGGGTGAGTGGGTGGGTGTTTGCATTTGGGATGGGCACTTTTCAACATGCATTCATGAACAAAGAGTTTAAAGAGATTTCAAGCTATTTACTCAGCTATATATGTCATTAAAAGTTTATAGATTACACAGCCACAACCCTTCTGAGATTGCTGCTGGATATGGACACACATTAATTCCCAGGAGCCTCCTGCAGAACAATCCCATACTGACTTGTGCAGCAGGAAAAGTCTCAAACAAGTAACAGTTTTAAAAGCTTCCAACTAATTTTCAACTGTGATTTACTGTGGTGGCTCCATTTAACCCAGAGGATGCAGGAGCACTTCCCAGATCACACACCATTTCCCCACGTGCCTTTGGCTTCCTTTAGAAAGCCACACTGCTGCACCGAGACCTGCTGCCTGCACCATATCCTAGGATGCAGGCTTTGCTAGGCACAGCTTTATCAGGGTACCCATATGGGTAAGGACTGCTGGTTTTTAACATCAGTGTAGCTCTTGCCATACAAGACCCTTCTTCTGCAGCCCATGGAGGGGATGGATCTGGCAGGAAGCTGGTGGGAAGCTGTTGCTGGTGGAAAGGAAGGAATACACACAGTAGCTCTACAGGTGATGCATTAACAAATTCCTACACGAATGCAGCTAAACAGCCTTAATTTCAATTATGGAAGGCTTGAAGATGAGGACTTCCATGAGAGAGGATGTCCCTGAATAAGTCGCTTTTCACGATCAGCCTCAAGTGCTGGCACCGTCTGCTAACAGTGACTTACACACCAACCACCCCTTTAATCCAAAAGCTTGCTCCAAAGTACTTCATGAACTGAAAAGGCACAAACAACACTTCCTCTAAAGTTCATCACAAGTTCTAATACAAGCTTTTACCTTCTGTGCCTAAAGCTCCACAGGCTCTGGAGCTGCACGTGACAGTTGTTTAATGCTGCGCAGCACAGTTATATACAACTCTGGCAGGAGAGAGCGAGAAAATAGTTTACAATTGAATCTGCGGAGGAAATTTGGGTAAGTTGAATTATCCATTTGGAAGCTGGCCAAGGGCTGGGACTACTCAAACCCAGAGGGAAGCTGTAAGAAGCGACCAGTTTTGCTCGTCCCTTGAAATGTAGCACCTATGAGCCGCCGCTGTGCGCTCTCACTTGGTGCTCCTTGGCTGCTTCCACCAGGGAGGCCTTCCTGGGATCCCGGCATCCCATCCTGCTGCTGTGAGATTTGTCAGTGGTGACGGGGGGCTGGAGGCACCTGTGTGCCTCTGCAAGGGGGGGTGCAGCTTTAGACTGGGAAGCCCAGTTAAAAAGACAGAAAAAGCACTAATAATAAGTAAAAAAACACTGGTAGAAGCAAACCAGTCATTGTCTTGCCAAGCTCTGGGTGCAGCATGCCAGGAGAACCCTGGAGCCCTCTGGGTGATTCCCAGGTCTCTCCATCCCTGGTGCCAGCATGTGCCACCCCAAAGCTTTGCCCAAAGATGCCACTGACTATGGACACAGGCCTTGTGCACTTCTTTTTCAGACCTGTGGTTCTGTAGTTTGTCAAAACAGGATACTATTTAAATTTAAAATGGCATGATTTAAACGAAGACAAAATAGTTATTGCTGTTTTAGCAACCAGACTCCTCGAATACATGCCGGTTCTGTTTTCCAAAGGCTTTTGTCCACGTTCCCCAGCACGCTATCTCTGCGAACCTGGATGCGAAGACAAGTGCCTAAGCACAACAACGATCACTTTCTATGAATTACTGAACATGTGTAATTCATTTATCTGTAATATTGTGCTAAACTCAGCTCCAATTAAACAAACGAAAACACCTGCTTAGCACACATAGATCTTTCCATACCTCAGGGGAAGACAACATCAGTGTGCTCTGTAGTACAATCTGGCTCAGAAGCCTACGCTAACAATGCAAAGCTGGGATTTATTTTTTGTTTTTAAATGCACATAGGCAAGGAGATAAAAACCCCTTGCAGACAGTGAGATTTTGGGGGAGTATTTGTTTTTAATATTTCTACCTTTAGCACGTGCAGCTCTATAGCATTTAACTGCTCATCGGGGGCTTCTCATGGGCACTTGGACCCGAGGGCATCACTCCGGAGGAAGAGGTGGGATAATGAAAACTTCAAAAACACAAGCAACTGACCCCAGACCTCATGATACTGTAAAACTGCCAAAGAGGCCTCGTGTCAACAAAGCTATTGAGTCAGGGAGAAGACATTCCCTTCTCTTGTTCTGCTTATGGACCACGGGCATCCCTCAGCACTGTGGGACCCCATCGCAAGTAACATACAAGCTGGGGTTACCCCAACACATCAGCCCTGGGGGCTGAGACCACTGGAGGCATCCTGCATGACCAAGCAGCAGCAAACAAAACACAGCCTCACCTCACACAGGTCTGGAATCAGCTTGGGGGTGTCCCTTTGGGGGTGCCTTAGAAATGGGGGTGCTGCGGGTGCCCTTGCCTGGGGCTGGCTTTGAGCCTTGGGTGCGTTGCTCAGTGCAGCAGCCGCTGTCAAGAGAGCCTGCAGCCTGCCAGATCCCCTCCACTTAACTCATTTCCTATTCTTCACTCAACTGCCTGCAGACAATAAGCTGTCAATCATATCCCCACAAGAACATTTACAATTACCTTCCCTCTCCCGCACCTCAGCATGGCCCCGTACGAATAGCTCCATCCTAAACTGTTCACACATGAGCCATTTGCAACTCTTCTAGTGCCGTAACTGCCCTGACTTGAGAGGCGTGTTAGGAAATTGAATTTCCTTGTGTTTTCAAATAAAAGTACTTTGGTGGCAAAGCACAGAAGCACAAGAACAGGCCTCCTACAGGTGTGAGGCAAAAGCAACCAGGGACGGAAAAACTGCCCCAGTAATTATTCTAGCATCCTGTGCAAGGGTAAGGCTGTTTGCTGCCTTTTTTTCTTTCAGTTTGCTTTTTCTTCAGCAAAATCAAAGTTTCAAACTGAAAAGTGTTTTTTCTATTTCTGCTCTGTTTTTCTTTCCCTTTCCTTTTCTTATTTTTTTAGGACAGGGTGGTCCCCTCCGCTCCCTCCTGCAGAATTAGCAACAAAGCTCCACCACAACTTCGCAGCTGGCCCTGCTGCTCTGATGTGTCCACTGCCCGTCCTCCCTGAAGAGAGACGAGTTTGTTTTTCTTCTGGGTAGATGCAGCTGAGTGAAGGACTCAAAATGAGCACGCTTTCCAAGCAACAAGCCCAAGGGAAAAAATAACAGTGATGGAAGTCATAAACATACCTTCCCTTGTAGTGCCAGTTGCCGACAACAGGATTTAAAAATACCTTAACTCTGTTCTGCATTATATTAATGCTTCTATTCCAGATAGAAATCCCTAATACCTTGGGGGCGCTTTCCAAACACTGGGAGATGGGTCCATTCCTAACGGCACCAGAATCATTGCCATCAATAAATTAGGGTGAAATCAGTAAAGTCATTCTCCACACTGTGACTTTACTGATTTTCTGATCAACTGTCTGCTCAGGCGTTAGTGTGGTTAACGGTGAGGAGATATTCACTCTCCTATGAATTGATCTGGACAGCATCTCTGATGGCTGTCAAACAGAAAGATAACCAGTGCCATCATGGCTTTTTTGCCCTCCTATTTTTAATTCTCATGCAGGAAATTTCTACAACCTTTTCTGATGAAAAGTAACCTATCTGATATTTCCCCTCTCCTTTAAAATGTTTATCCTGCTCTGAATCTGCAAGGTGTAATATCATCAAGGAAGGTCGAGTTTCACAGACGGTCAGGGCTCCGCTGCGTGCTCCCCCCACTTTGAAAAGACGAACAATAGTCCCTCAAGTGTTGCTGCTGGTGGCACTGCAGCAATTCACGATGGAGGGCTGCAAATCTGAAATTAAAATAAACTGCTTAAAACCTTCAGAGAGAGAGAGAGATGCAGGAGGCTGAGTAAAATGGGACAAGCTCTTAACCCTATCAACAAAGTGCTCATTGTTCCAGTTTAAGACAAGTAACACAGCAATAAATATTGAGCAAAGGAAGTTAACCTGTATCCACAGCCTTTGAATAAACACAGAAGTTGAAAGTAAAATCAATGCCAGGACTTTGGCTCTTGCCAACTTGTGCTTTACTCCTTCTCTTTTGGCCTTGTTTTTACTTTTGGGGATTTTCTTTGCCTCCTCTCCCGTTATTCATACTTCCCTGTAAAAACCCCTTATCGCACAGCAAAAGGACAAACAAGGAACCGCCAGCACACAATTAAGAGATGTGAACAACAGCTTGATGGCATTCTGCAAATCCACCTGGGTGTAGATACCTGGGAAGGAGAGGGCCGGGTAAAATGCCCCCACCTCCTTCCTGCACCCCTTCCCCATAGGGGACCGGACACAGCCCTGCATACCTCTAACTATCAAATCCAACTGAATGTTTGCTGTCTAGGATTGCACAGGCAGCATGTGGCATCTCTGGAAGATACAGGCATATTCATCTTATTACAGAAGTCTGAGCGTGCAGCTCTTGATCGGAGTATGGATAAATGCCTCGGTTAGTTCTCATTTTTCCTAAAGTGGTTTATCCACTCTTGTGCCAGCACCTCAGTCAGTAATACAGGTTTTCACAGCGAGTATTAATTCTGACTTCACTTTTAAATCACATTTTCTTCATTTGAGCATTATTATATTTCACAGAACAAGGCCTGAGCATCATGCAAAAGGCATTCTGGTCCTTGGTTGTGAATACAGTTGTGTAGGCAGAGGAATATTTGTTTTCCAAGTAATTTGCCCACATTCACAGAATTGCAGCTGTCTGTAGTTCTCCTGAAATATCTGCTCTGATGTTTACAAGCCATAAAATATAATCTGTCTTTTGCAGGGTTCCAATTGTTACATTTGGAAATATATATATATATGTGCATCTTTTTTTTACACTCCCATTACGTACTGGCTACAAAGCCTGTACAACACCAGCA
>JANHGB010052556.1:27710-57870 GCA_026283785.1 Coracopsis vasa | reverse complement strand
TTTACAGCTTGTTCTCCTTAGCCTTCCTGAATCCTGGATACAAAATCACTTATCCTCTATTACTGGACTAATCCCTATCTTGCGGAGCTACCGCCCTGAGACAACAGTGGACAAACCTTTGAGAGAGCCAGAAGGACCTCTCTAATACACTTTGTGGATCACAGAATCACAGAATGATCTATTTTTGAAAAGATTTTAAAGCTCATCCAATTCCAAACCCCTGCCATGGGCAGGGACACCTTTCCCTAGAGCAGGTTGCTCTAAGCTCCATCCAACCTGGTCTTGAACGCTGCCACAGATGGGACATTACTTATCAAGAAGGAGCTCACTCTTATCCCAGCATAACCACCTCATGAAGAAGACCACATGAAATGGAGGTATGGGTTACAACTCAGCTTAGGGAGATAGGCTGCTGCCTTGGCCCAAGCAGAGCTCATGTTGGGATGGACATGCAAGGCTCATCAATTAACAATGTGGTCAGTGACAACGGTGACCCATCATCAGTAAACAGGTCCCTTTACACATCTATTCTTACAAGCAAACCCAACAACATTAAAACTACTAAATTTGCAATGTGGCTATGAACCAACAGGCTAGGCTGGTCGCTGGCATCTCCCAACAGGTTTGTTCTAGGTGTTTCTGAGCTATTAAGAGTCAGCCAAAGCAACTCTACTTGTTGCTGGGGTGTTTTTCCAATGAAAGATAGGATTTTTTTCACAAGGTGTCTGATATTTGCCTTCTGCTTCATCAACAGCTGAAAAACTGGTTTCTTACAAAAGTTGTCCAAATGAACAAAACACCATTCCCTATGACAACAAAGTCCTTGGGACAGACATTTCCCACAGTAAATGCGGAAATGTGCACTGCACCTGCACAACACAAAGTGACCCCACTCAAAGCCTGAAACACAAATTGTGCGCAACTCATCAGCCCAAGGTCTTGATGAGTCACAAAATGCACAAACCCAAACACCTGACCAAGAAATCACAGTGGAATGCTGCTGGGCAAACCAGGACTGATCACCTTGGTACTCCGGAAATGACTTGGTGAAAAACTGACTGGAAAGAAAACTAAGAGGTAGGAAGCTATACCCAGCTCAGTGGGATCCCTTAACTCCAACGGACTCCCTGGATAGTTGCACTTAAACCCAGGACAAATCTGTCCCAAGCTGTTCAACCCCATGCTGCAACCCATCCAGGGGGTCCATGTGGTTGCACAGATGTGTTGTAAAAGGCTTAGTGTTGAGATATGCCACACAGGTTAATAACTGAAAACACAGCAATGTATTATTTGAATCTGTGCTGCTTAAAAAATGCCTAAGTGACACAACTGGCAAGAAAGTGCTGAGCTTTGATAATCACACGTATGGCTTTAAACACCCTCAACCCGTGTGCTCCTCCACATTATGTACTCGATGCTTGCTGGCATGAGCTATGGAGCTGCAACATGACTCCCATGATACAACACAAGGGAGGACAACCTTCTGAGGGGCAGATGGTATCAAGCTACGGCACTGGTGACCTTGGCAGCTCCGGCAGAGGCACCGCTGCCTCCTCACGCCGCGCTCTGACACCCATCACTACCTGAGCTTCTTCCCACCTCGCTTCCAAATGCATCTCAAAACTTTTCCAGCTAGACACGCTAAACCCAGGATGTAGATTTTCCAATTAGTCTCTGTTTAAACATCTGTTGGTAGACTGCATTTAACATTAGTTATTTGAGCAAAGCGCAATTTGATTAGGCTGTCTGAAACGGAGCCAAAGTCTGCAAAATAATAGCTCAATTAAATTTTGTTTTGCTTTCATTTGTCTTATACTTTCCTGAGTGTGATACAGTTGCATATAATCAAGTAAACTAATTCCTTTCAAAATGAGGTATTTCGGTGCCTTTTCCATCTCCTCTCAAAGTTTATTTAATAATCTATTCCATCTTCTCCATGCTTCATCGAACGTCATCCTGACACAAAGTACATTTCTTTCTTGTGCCTTCAGTCTACTTTCATTTTCTATGCTTTCGATGACTTGAGATTATGCGCCATTAATGTTACACCTTAAATAGATCAGTAATTTATAAATGCAGATTACACTTATCAGGGAAATAAAAACATTTCAGCAACGCAGCAGCCTCTTTGCACACACCACAAAATATTTTGCCAACCAGACGACACAGCTGTAAAACTGTCAAGCTCAAAAGCCACATCCAAGCGGCATTTCCAATTGTCTCCCTGGGTTTAGCTTCTACTTACTTTGTTATGTTGCACTTGTTGCCCTGAAACTTCAATATTAGCTCTAGAGATTCAAACACATGAGGCAAACAGCTGCTCTCCTCCGCTCAAGCAAGCTAGATCAAAATGCCTTCTCCCTTTTCCTCCTGCTTTTCATTTTTTACTTTCTTTTTAACCAAATCGCTGTAATTCAAGTATTTCTGACAAAGTTGATGGTTTTAGGGCAAAATTCTGCTCTGTGATCATCACTGCAGCTTCCTCCAAGTGCACACTCGGTCAGTGCACGAGGCGCACCAGAGCTTCCCTATGCTGACTACAGAAACTTTGCCTTGAGGATATAAAAATGAGAAAGTCACAGTAACTTAGCTGCTATGTAGATGTGTGTATGATTTAAATTTAAACATTAAACATTTAAACATTAACTTCTTTCACACTTCTGTTAAGAAAGGAAGAAGCATGCATTCTTTGAGAGAAGAGATTGCTTTTATCGGAGGAGATTTTCGATACGCAGTACTTTAGTGGGGTTTTTTTTCCTTTCTAACATATTTGTGGCAAAGTGTGAACACAAAGGGACAAGCTGAAATAGGTATCTGGCAGCTCTTCCCCAGCGCGTGCTGCTGAGAGCCACAAGTACTACTGCAGTTGTTGAAAATCTGTGATTTTGATGCAGAAAGGCGAGGGACACCTTTCTCCTGCACTGGTCCAGCTCTGCCCTGTCCTGCCACAGGCTGTACTTCAAAATACTCCTGCAACAAAGCAGCCTTCAGCATCAGAAGCGGCTCAAGTCCATGGAAGTTCAAAATGGGATATGTCCTATTTAAAATGTAGAGAGCTACTAAATATGACAACCATCTGATGTATGAAAATTATTCACAACCAAAAACAGACAGTCTGGAAATAGCTGGGATGACTTCATTTAGACAGAATTACCCAAATCTGTTTCTAATATACACAGTACACATAATAAATTTTTACAATATGACAAGGAAAACAAACTTAATAAAAGTTCCTGATCTTTTGTTACACAAGCAAGCTATAGCCATGATATGTTTATAATATTTTGCCCATGATATCACAGCTAAGTAACAAAAGCAGAGCAACACAAAAACCAGTTACTAGGTATGACTTCACCTTGCGACTCCCATAGTGACATCGCTGCGCTCATCACCCCAGGATCCCACCTTCCCCACCTACAACCCGTGCTCCACAAGTACTCGCTGTGCTGCTTTTCATTAATACTCTCCTTTTCTCCTTCTCCCAGGCACCCTTTGACTCGGGAAGCTGCGGATCTCTATGACGAGGGTTTGTTTTTTTCCCAACGACACCAGGACTCATCTGAACGGTAAGAGATTTTTAGCCTGTTTCCTGAACTCCTGGTTATTTGACAAGTGCTTGAAAACCCTGTTATAAACAATCTCTGTAGGAAAACAGATGATGTCTTACGATCACAGAAGGTAATTTTTTCAAGAACCCAACTTTTTGAGCATTTCCCAGATGCACCGCGTCAATCTTCCTGCGTTTGACTATCTCAGCTGGTTTTCCAGCCCGGGCGTTTTGCCAGGCAGGCCGGACTGCCCCTCATTGTCACTTCTGTTCGATGGCACTTGCACCCACTGCTGTTATTCCAGGCTTCAGGAAATTTTCTAACCACTGGACAGGCTCCAGCACTGCGCACTAATAAGTTGCAGATTGCAGCACTCTAAGCGTGTGTGTGTGTGTGTGCACGCGTGTGTCAGATCAGGGCCACGGTTTGAAGGGAGGGGGGGGGAACAGTAGTTCAAAAATGCTGCCTACTCAAATTGACAGAAAAGTGACCCCTGCACTTCATCAGAAATTCCTGCAGACTGACAAAATAAAGGAGTTTGCTTTTATCACACACAGTAAGACTCACATGGAAAAATGGAAACACTACATCACTCGACCTTAGGTTGCCCCCTTTTCAACCACAGATGAATATTATGTATAAAAATTGTAAATCAATTTGAGATGTATTAAAGGAGATTCTCCTTTTTTTGCCTGTATTAAAGGTAATACCTTTTAATCTCTAGATTCATTTTGTAATGTCAAGTAAATGAGAAAGACTTAATTTCCGTAACTGAATTTTGTTACTCTTAAGTCTATTTAGCATCTCTGTATGTGTTCACATCATTTCCTACACTTTGCTTGCATCAGGAAATAATGAGCAAGCATCACTTACCCAACACTGAGTCACAAATATTTGCCTACATTAACAGAGCATTAAAAGCCATTTTAAACAACTTAAGGAAACTGCGCTAGCTTTGATCTGTGATTCACTACTATGAGAAATGAAGAAACTTTTCCTCTTCTAAAGGCAAAAAAATCAGCTGCTGCAACCTCCTTGCAGTATCGTTAGTTCCTAGAGCAGACTTTCCCCTTACACAATAGATTTCTTTGCTTAATGAAACTACTTCTGAAATTTTCCTATGCTTGGTGTTGGATACTTTGAAATTTCAATCTTTTCACATCCTTGAACTCTCATCAACATTTTTTTCCAGACTGTGTCAATAAAATTGATTACTTGCAGTTCTGAACTCTGTTCTGCACATGGAAATAAAACAATTTGTTTTAAAGGATTTTCTGAAGAAAGCACAACTTGGCAATCCTATCGCCAAGATCAAAAAAAAAGGGGAAAAAAAAGGGGCCAAACCAAGCAAGCCTTCCCCACAAAGAGCAAAACAAAAAGAAACCTCTCCAGCAAACAAAAGCGAAGCGACATCCTGATCTTATCACTGCAGAAGCGAAGAGCTAAATTCCTGACATACACATCATCAACCTCGCCGCTGTTCTCCCCACTGATACGTCTCCCTGTCGGATATGAACGATCTTGTTGGATCATTAATATGTTCATTAATTTGTTATCAATTCTTGCTCGCTGTACTTTAAACCGCTCCGTACCATGGCTCAGGAGTGCCTCAATGGCGCTGGTGCCACCGCATGCGTCAGGAACCCTGACTGCCTGGTTGTTGAGATGCCTCATGCCTACAACCGATCTGTTGCTTTTACAAGTTTAATCTGGGCATTAAGGAGCTGATTGTGGAACCATGTCGCTATAACATCTTCAACCCAGCTGTACATCATATAAACCACTATAGGAGGGGGCAGTCTCCCAAGATTCCTAGCAGCAGTGCATACCTTTAACTCCCTAATCTGTACTACTACAAAATACCGTTCTCATTTCTTCCCAAGCACAAGTGGACTACCAGCAAGGGTCCAACAGTGTTATTCCTAATTACCTTTTTTTCACTCTTGATCCTGTGGCGCTCATAATTAGTTACCTGGGGCTGCAATCCAATTTGAAGTGATGACAAGAAAGTGATCCATGAAAAAGTAATAAGTTAAATCCAATTTCAGCCTTCTTCTAATTAAATGCACATGGAACTAATGACTCAAACCCTACCATTTCAGTGATAATGGTAATTAGCGAGGTGGGAGTCACTCTCTTTTTTCAACACTGTAGGTGTAAACCACAAGGTAAAATGGCAGGAGCACTCTTAATTACATGTGTCATTTTGTCAGCAATTTACACATTTCTGACCAGTCAGGAAGGTTTCATTTGTTTTCCCCTTCCCCGAGGTGGATAACACACGGACGGAGCGGGACCCAGCCAGCCCCATGGTCCCGCTCCCAACATGGGCAGAAAGCACAGCTTCTACAAACCTGTTCTCTAAATGCTTCATGGCAAAGCAGAAAACCTGCTGCAAAATTACACTGGGGTGCTCTAATGAGACACAGGGCTGGAAATGAGGAATCCTAGCTCCTACTTTCAGTTTTGCCCCTCGGGACAGACTCCTTTATAACATGGCAGATGCCCAAAGTCCCAAATACCCCAGAGGGAGCCACACACCTCAACGCAGCTCTCTGACCTTGGGCGAGTCACTTAGTACCTCTCTGCTGGGGTTTACACAGCTATAAAATGAGAATAATCACATTTGCTGACAGTTCCTCACACTGCCAGCTCTCTCAATATACTGGTATTTTCCTAGAAGCCATGTTTTTTTGGAATCATATAATTACAGGACAATCATAGACTTCTGTCAAGAGAAGAAAACCTGCATTTGTCACCTTTCTGCTCAGCCTGGAAAGCTGGAAAACCTGAATACTAAGGGCTTTAACAAATATGTAAAAGGGCAGCAAAAGAAGGCCCAGCGAGTTCAGTGGAGAAAAAAAAATTAGAATCCTTAGTATCAAAATTTTCAAGCTGATCATGTACTTTTGAGGACCTGATTCAGGTTTTGTCCTGCCTGTGGGGTGGATGATATCTGCACTTCACAGGCACTGACTAACACGTATAATTGGTCTATGGGCTGAAAAAATTATGGGTCCTTTGGTAGAAACCAGCAACAGTCAACTTTGCTTGATTTCCAAAGTCAGAAGTAAAAATGAAGGATTCAAGTGCAATTTTCATAGGTGAACTATTTAAATCCTGCAGAAGTGAAATCTCAACCCAACTGGAGTTGGTGGCAACATTCCCATTGGCTTGGCTGAGGTCTTATTCAGACCAACTCCCATGTTCAAGAGTGAAACAGAGAGATACTCATACAAATAGAATAAATACACTTGCTAATTCACTTCCCCTCCCAAATTACCTACTGAGACATTAGTTCTCTTTCACTTGTTAAATTTACCACCATGTAAAAAAGGTGCCCTGCGCGTAAAACCCAAGACCACATAACCTGGTACTTGTGTGCTCCAAGCGAAACAGAGAACACCCTTCCGTTCACCTTTCAGTGTTTATGATGTTGTTGAGCTAATGATCACTAATTTCATAAAAACCAACCATAATTGCCCCCAAAATCAAGCCACAGTGATTTTTAAATCTTGCCCTTTTCTATCTCTCAAGATACTGGAAAGAAATAGTAAGATAACACAGCATGCAAATTGAATTCTACAAAAGCCCATCCCAAAGGCTGCTTTAAAAAGCAGCGGTATGCAAACGCAAGGACAGCTCTATCCTCTCAGCCTCCCCCAGTCTCACCCCAAAAATCTAAATCAAACCCAAATTCTTTCCTTGGCCATGAATTAAAAGGAAGATTTATTTTCTGTTTTGTCAACTGAAACCAAAAGTTTCCATCTTTGTAATTTCATTGTTTCTTCTCTCCAGACACACGCAGGTTCACTATCATACAATGAACCTCATTTTAATCCCATGAAAAAGTCAAGTGATGGGTTTCAATTGCAAGATACTGACTTGGACGTCCTAAATCTGTTTTCAGTCCGGTATCCAACTTTCAGCTCAATGCAACATTTACGTCTTTTAAAAAAATTGTATTTTTAGTATTGCCAAAACACACATGCACTTTTACTTTCTTGGGAGAAAATGTGTCTCTTGATTTGTTTCCAATCTGTGTGCTCTTGCCAGCAACTAAAATGCTTAAAGAACCAAAATGAATAATCGTTAGGAGCATCAGCAATTAAAGCTGCAGATTTTAATCAATACATCTATTAATACAAAGATATATCTATCTTGGCCAGGAAAAATGCGCACATTTTCAAAATCCGAAGCATACCTGGCCTGTTAAATTATTTGTTTCATAGACTTAAGGAAATCCAATGTCTGTGGCAAATATATTACCAAACAGGCTTTAGGGTTTTTTTTTCACTTCCAGTAATTTTTGCAGGGATGATGTATTTTTTTTTATGCTCTTTTCCCAACTGCTGGTTACTAAATCCATTCCTTAACTTCCAATTTTCTTTTGTTTGTGTCATCAGGCTGTGAAACCGGAGGTCACTGCCAAATATAAAGCACGGCAGTGCGAGATAGGCTCAAAATGTGAGTCATTGGGTATTTGGAGATTTATTTACTTTCACCTATCAGCAAAGCACATCTCCACTCCTGTGTCCAAGTTCTTATGCACTGAATATGTCAAAATCTGCTAAAATCAGGTCTCCAGGTAGAATTATCAAGGTCAAGAGACCCCAAAACCAAAACCGGAGCCCACTGTCACGTAGACGTTTTTGAAGTCCCCGTGCCCTAGTGCGGCCACGGGATGCCGGGATCTGTTTAAGTACTGTGGCTATTTGATCAGTGAATAAAGAAGGAATATAGGATATGATCCACAAGATGATTACAGATTGGGTACACAGTGTTTAGTAGATGAATTTTCCATACCTGTTTGTGGTAGTGGGGTTTATGTGACAAACCTGCCAGCCAGCATTAAAGTGCTGAGCCTAACATGGAGCTATTCCAGCCCTGCGTGGAACCAAACCAGCCTCCCCTCTTGGGCAGGGCCACAGAGCATCTGATAAGGAGAACCAGAACCCTGGGTGAACAGCATCCCTTTCCCCCTCGTGTCATGCCAACACAGCTCCCAGCACTCATGTTAGGGAGCTCTTCACCAGTGCCTTCACCAAGCACAGCAGAGATAAGCAATGCCTACAGTACTCTTGTTATACACAAAGTCTGCCTGTCAGAAAAAAACCCAGGTAACTGCTAACCACTGTGGCTATCGAATGAGACATCTCTATTTATAAACTAAGTGCAAAGATGACTCGATTCATTATTTAAGCAAACTTTTGGAAAACGGGTGTATTTCCACCTCCCTCAGCATTTATTCTACGTGCTGTCAGCAATGGGTATTGCCTCGTCGGTGCGGTGCCATCCAACTTCAAGGGCTGTGGGTGCTTGTGTGGGTGCAGTTTTACTCACAAATTCTACCCCCAGCGCCACAGTTTTCTTTCAGCCACAGATTTTCATTGCAGGGATGTGCTCGGTGTCTGTTACATTCAAGAGGACTTCCAGTATGTTTAAGACCGCAAAAGCACCAGGAGTGAGGAGGGGATAGGAAAAAAAAAAGACTGGGCAGTCATTTGAATCAGTGAGTGACAGCCTGGGCCAGCTCTCTGTATACATTAATAAATTAGAATTTTAATTGTGTCTCTGACTGCAGGAGCTGCTCCAGTACTTTAATACGTACCAACAATTGTCTGTGTTATGGAATCCGCGATGTGGCCTTCACTGTTGACCTCTGCAACACAATTCCCAGTCTGACTACGGAAACTGTTTGGTTTGATCCTTTCAACTTATTTGAATCCTGACAAATAAGCTCACAGCTGAAAGGTCAACACAGTCATATTTCATCCTCTGGAGCTATTCTTAAGACATCTGCACAACAAAGCACTTCTTTTAGTACCTGACACTGGACCTAGCCAGCACAATCTCTCATTAAAAATGTCCCCAGTGGAAGAGTCTATTAAAAGGCATATGGATCAGCTATGGATTTACCAAATAAAATATTTTTGAAAGCATTAATGTAACGCTCTGGATTATGGTGCTCTACGCTGCCAATAAAACGTATATTTGCCCAATGACAAAATGCTTCATACTTTCCAAAAGAATAATGGCTCGGCTATAAAGTGTGAGGTGTTGTCCAGCAGCCTGAGCACGGGGGTGGGAGCCAGGAACTCATGAATCTTAATCCTACCTCTAAACCCAATTCCCTCTGTGATCCTAAGCAAGTCACTTAACCTGCTTCCCTCAGTTTCCCAGTCCAGAACTGGGATAATGCTACTTACTTATCAGACTTTCCTTCTGGGGGTGTTTTGGAGATTAGTATTTGCAAAATGCTTTGAAGATGAAATCACTACACAAAAGCGAGAAGTTGCCCGTGCTGGGCCAAGGGCTGCAGTTAATGGCTATTCCTCACTCAGGCAAAACTCCCCTTGAAGTGCCTGTCAGCTTTATTTGGGTAAGAACTGCAGGATGGGGTCCTCTCACTTTACTGTCAAGGCCTTTAGTGATGTTGGCTTTACCTTCCATATTCTACTACATATTTAAAAGCGCCCAGGATCCGTACTTTTGGAGGAAAATAATCTGAAGCACATATAAAAGGCAAGAGAAGCAGCAATGCTGTCAGGGAACTCATGGTGATAGTATATCAAACCGAAAAAAAAAATAGAAAGAGCAAAACAGACATGAGTTTGACAACGTGCTATGACAACAACGGAAAAGAGAAAAAAAGCGGAAAGAATTTGGGGCTACAGAGGCTGAAGCATCAGATATAAAAGAACGAGATAAGATAAATGTCCCAGCTACAGGGCTTTGTGTGACTGCAGCTGAACTGCTGTATTCAGGAACTTATTATCAAAAATACAGTGACACGCTGCAATTGCAAAGAGAGCAGTAATAAAAGCAATAACCAGCTGCAAGCCAGCAAAGTGGTCAAGGGTCTGGAAGTGCCGGTTTACGAAACACATAAAGAACTAGATACATATAATTTGCCAAAACTGGCAAGTACATGTTAGTATCTCAGATGTTTGAGGAGTGTGAACACGAGGCAAGGCAAGGGACTGACTCAGTATTTATACAAGCAGTATTACTTGGAGCAAGAGGATGGAATTAAAGTGGAAAGTTCCTGAGCGTGTGCTTTGTTATGGAAAACCATCCGAAGGAAAATAATAGCGGTCCTACCCACCACTTGGGATTTCTAATACTAGAATAGCAAAAGAAGGAAAAAAGAGGAAAATGCGATACATGACCTAATAGGTCTTTCTTGTCTTTAACTCCTGTGATTTATCCTGCAAGTCTAGCAAAATGTACTCCAAAGCCACCTATGTCTGCAGACATCTTCTGTTTGAGAATGCTGTACTGGTTTTAGCTGTCTGAATTCATAACAGCACAAAGCCTGGTAATATTTAGATTTTCTTTCTAAAGATGTCCATAAATCAGCAGACAATAAAAGGGGAAAAAACACACCGACGATATGGTATCCTAGTATTTCCCAATATCTTTGACACAGCAAATCATCGGTTTGAGTGAACGCAGACTACAAACTGAACAGCAATCAAACAGAAATGTTAATGCAAATCTCCTATGCACACTGACACAGTAACAAAAGCTATTCCATTTTGTCATGATCCAACCCTACCACATGCTAATAGACGTACACGCTCATGATCTGTAAATATGCCGTGGTGGGATTTTCAAGCGCACCTAGCACAGGTCCTCATACCACCTACATCAGCCACAGCCACTCTGTGGACTTCACTAGGAAGAAGCTCCTGAATGCCCTATCCCAACATCCACAAGGAAGACACATTTATTCAGCTTTTTCAAGCCTGCTCAGGGAGGCACAGAGGCTCCCCTTACCTGAAGGGCTGGCTGTTTGTCATTCCTCTTCGGAGACTTTAATCCACTAACTTGTTGCTGCTGCTGCTGTTGCTGCTGCTGCTGCTGTTGCAGTAGAAGCTGCCGTGCTACCTGGAGAGCCTGCAAGGGAAGAGGTTTGAAAACTGAGTTTACAGCAGACAGGGTGTGGGGAGCTACATGCACAGTACCTAGGGTCAAGGCAACCCTTGGCCATGGGGTACAACTCCACTCCTGAAGCACCTTCACTAAGGAAAGCAGCTGACTTCCACAAAAAAAGGCAAGTCAGCACTTGCATTCAATGGGGCAATATCCCACTGCTGGGTTTCCTATTCTATGGAGACTATGAGAAAAACAGCAGCAGCTGATGTTCAGCTCCTGGGTGGGAACCTTGAGTAGCTGCAGGAGCAGCTCACAGCCGTCCTAGCTACTGGGCAGGCTCTTGTGCTAATGGCTTTCATGCTCCTCTTCTCCAGTGGGTCAGGTCAGGTTTACAGAAAAAGCCAGTCATATATCGCTGTCTGCTCTCCTGAGAGCCAGAGGAAGTCAGGGAAGTTTCTGGAAGGCTGTGGTGGGAGGAAGAGAAGAGCCAGTGGCAAGCAGAGAATCCCACAGGTACTATGCTGAAGGCTGAGGAAGCTGCGAGGAGCATTCACTGTGAATGCACTGAAAAGCAGGGACAGCACCTCAGCCCACCAAAATCACTAAGAACTCATGATGAACCAGAAGTGGGGACTCAGACGGGAGGAGGCAAAGGAGTGAAGGGACAGCACAGCCTTATGGGATGGAGGGGCAAAGGATATGATCATGAAAGGATGAGCAGAGCATCACACAGTGGGGAGTTACTGCAATACTTTGTGCAAAGTGAGAGGAGGGTGCCTCTGGGCACTGGAGCTCTGCGGGGCCCCATTTCTCCATCAGGTGGGGAAAAGAAAACAAGAGAAGATGAAGTAGAAAGAAGTACAAGGGCAAGTCCCTGCCCTGGCTCCCTAGAAAAGGGACCACAAGGATGATCCGAGTATGACAGGCGGTGGCACCACTGAGGCTCCGCTGCTGAGACCTGAGCTCCCTGCTCCCAGAGGATTCACCAGCACCGGACTCGGGCCGCCTTGGTCTCCTTGGAGACGTTCAGTACATGTGTAGGTGGAAAAGTGGGAAGGCTGAAGACTTCATTAATGTAAAACAAGAAAAATAGTCCCTTTGCAAGATGCCTACACGGAAGGAGGGAAAAAGCCTTCCCCACTCCTACTGTGTATGCTCTCTGAGTGATTTAATTAATACCTATTGAATTAAGGAGTCAGATCCGCTTCGGGTTTCACTTGCTTCTCCAAGTTGCAAGTGTTTCATCTTAGCACAGAACTGCTGGGAAAGGTTTGACATCGAGGACTGCAAACTCGGATCTGCCACCCCTCAGTAAAACCTTGTTATTTTATGGCCTAGGCCCGTATTTGACTTCTGAAGGGACATTCAGGAGCCCAGGGAGAGGCTGAAGAAGCACCACTGCTGGCAAGCACACCAACACAAGTTGGGTGCAGAGACCTTACCATGCTCCAGCAATGAGCCCTCATTTCAGATTCATTAACAAGTCTCCACTGGATCAGAAAAACTCTGTAAGGCTGGATGTGATTTCCAGCAGAGCTCGGTGTGATGAAGAAGTCAGACTTGACACTTCAAACTGGCTGGAACTCAGTGCTTGGGGAGCTTCTCTACAACGGTCCATGTCCCCACGAGGGGTGTGAGGAGCTGCCGGGCAGGGCACGTCTCTGCTCACACACACATCTACAACCACCTTCGCCATCGGTTCAACGTCAAGAACCTAGAGCCCAGCAATTACCACAATGCAACAAAGGAAACCTTCCTGCAGAATGTGCTAAGAATGGTTAAAAAAATGTTATTTTTATTGAATTAGCTTATTTAGCTGCTAAAACATCTTCAAGGGTGGGCAGAAACAGCAGAAATAAAACCTACAAGGCTTAAGGGGATGGGCAACAAATACTCACCTACTTAACAGGGCTGTTGTATGGCTTATTTAATTAATGAATACTTGTAAAGCACTCTGAGTTGCTCAGACAAGAAGCGCTATACAGTACAAGCGCAACATATTATTATATATTATTAAGACTGGCTCTGCAGAAGAATAATTCCAGGTAAATGTGCAATCAAATGATCATTTTAGTTCCCAGTAATTAGATTCAATAGGCCAAAAAAACCCCATAGAAGCCTTTCTTTAATCATACACTAAACAATCAGAACATCCCTAACCTTTCAAGCTACAGCCTTT
Source organism: Coracopsis vasa (assembly GCA_026283785.1). Classification (NCBI taxonomy): domain Eukaryota; kingdom Metazoa; phylum Chordata; class Aves; order Psittaciformes; family Psittacidae; genus Coracopsis; species Coracopsis vasa. The sequence goes on along the minus strand of JANHGB010052556.1, from coordinate 44,262 downwards.
TTGAATAAAACATCATCAGCTTATAGATATTATTCCAAAAAGAACCAGTCACCATATGTGTTGTCTCTTTGAAATACAGTTGCTATAGCAGACCCTGCATGCATTTCATGTGATATGATCATATTCTACCCGTTCTGGCAGCTGAGAGGTTGCACAATTAAATTGGCTGCCAGAAATTTTTGAAGATTCCCAGAACAAGTAGCCGTGCAAGAAGTGCCTGCTTTCTGCTCGAGCTGGCCACGAAGCTCTGTGCAGCTCGGTGGGGTGGCTGCTGCCACCACCAATCCTTAACACAGCTAACCCCATGCTGATGAAGATCTCTGCCCTCAGGGCAAGGCTCTGATGGAGCAAAGCCAGAGCTCTGTCCCTGCTCTGGTCCCACCTGCCCAGCACCCACTCGAGGTGACATCTACATCACCCTGCTCCATGTCGGGCTGGCACTTGTCCTGGCGTTGGAAGGAAGGAAAGGATTAAGAAGAATGAGAGTCATGAATGGGTTGGCCAAAGGGAGCACCCCAGATACAAGGAGCTGGGATGGACAAGAACAGCAAAGGGAGAAACATGGAGGGGTAGGCAGAGGTGAGATGGCAGCAAGCTGACAGCTCAGGGGACTGCAACTCGAAATGGCATTTCCCATCTCTCTTCTCTCAAGATTTTTCCACTTATAAATAACTGACAGCAATAAAAGCTAAGCATCAGATGAGCGAGGGTTTAAGATGTGGAAGGTTGTTTACAACTCAGATCTGGTTCTTACTGAATATCTGCATCAAGCAGCTACTGCATCCTTGATGGTACAGTGAATCCAGAGATCCCAAGTCCCTCTGCATCTCCCTGCTCAGCCCTTCCTCTCTCCTATCTCAGACCAAGCACTACTCCTGCCATTTCCGAGTCTCATCCACACGCCTTACACATGATGGGACGTGTAGAAGAAAGATGGCGAGTTCAGTCCTGGAAGCACCAACCCTCCTTCCTCTTATATGCAGTTATTTCAGGTCCACTTGGAGTGCCTTCATGAAACTAATTTACTGATGTTGGTTCAAGCCTGGTGGACATCCACACATCCTATTTAATCCGAGCCAGCAAGTGCTGCACCTCTACTCTCTTCTCTGGTTCCACATGTAGCCCATTGCTTGATGCTGGTGAGGGAGCCCTGCTGAGGCTGCCAATGCTGCACAGTGCTCAAGCAAGAATAGACAGGGAAATTAATTTGAGAGTGAAGTCAGTCCCACAACCTTCATCAGCACGGAGATTCGCAAGCAGGCCTGTACATTAATAAAGCTTCCTGTGGGAGTAGATGTTGCCTTTGATTTGCATGTGAATTCAATGCTAGTGAGAAGTGCCAGACTGTCAGACATGGAGACCAAAGTCTCTTATCTTTCCAAAAGCTTCTGTAGCAGTTTCCCCACATTTCCTTAATCATCTGCCTTGTCCTCAACTTACTGAACAGGCAGTAGAGAGTAAAGCTGGACTCGGTTCAACTCCTGCTGCTGCCAAGTCCTGAAACAAGGGTGCCAGGACTGTTTACTGCTAGCCAACAGCTCTGCTAACGTGGCCGTCTCCTCACGAGCAGGTGCTCTGACATCTCCAAGCTCTTTTCACACATTCCTCCCCACTGCCATAATTACATCCGAAACCTCCACTTCTGCAAGTGAACAATTGCAGGGGATGTGGTAAACAGAGCTCATGCTTGTGTATCCAGGCAACTGCATGGTCCTTCACAGGACAGGCAGGTAGAGATGCCAAGAGCCCCAGAAACACAGAGGTGATTCAGATATCTAGCCCATGATTACCAGCACCCATGTTATGTGCCACCAATCTGCACTGCTTGAAGAGCCTGCAAGCGTTTGGACAACCAGAGCCAAATGCCAACCCTGGCCACCAGCAATTAATCATACACCATCAGCAATCATTCTCCTCTCTGCATTGAAATACAAGCAGGAAATCTTCCCACTTACTGAAGGAAGAGAAATCAAAGCATCCCCTAGCAAGAGCATCTCCTGAGTGCCATGGTTCTTGGTCACCATCAACAGGATTTGAAAGGACAACATCAGTGAAAGGCTCACTACCAACCAAGTCATCTTGATTCTGCTCAGTGCTATGCCTAAACGCAAGATACAGTAAATGAACTCCCAAGCTGTTTTCTTATCCATTAGGAAATCACCAGAGATAAGGCGATTTTCTGGCGTAAAACAGAGAGCAGTAAAAAGGCAACTGAAACACTGTACTTTAGAGAGATTGACCAAACTAGGGATGATATGTGGGAGCCAACATGGGGTGACACTAACCCATGAAACATTTTAACAGCACATTCACAGTGAGATGAATCAAGACTGTTTCATTCAAAGATGCCACAGATTAAGTGGGAAGCCCCATCAAAAATCCCTCTCCCTGTGCTTAGGGAAGTGGCAACCATTTAAGGTTTCCCAACTAGTTAAAGCACCAGGTGGGGGGAGAAGTACACATTTGAGATGCCCAAGACCATGTTATTGCAAGATACACAGAATGTGAGCTGTTTGCCCAGCTGTTGTTTGCCCAGGCACTGTTACCACCCAAGTTACTGTTGTAATACAACATTTTCAGGCAAGCAGCTCCATGTCTCAGTTTCACCATCCTCTTTGGGCAAGTTCTGCTCAGAGGGTAAAAACACAGCCCTGCCTCTGACTGCATGTGGCTAGAAACTCGTGAAGGGGGGTGGGGAAGGGAAACACACTGGAAAGAAAAAGAGCAGAACTTTAAAAATAGAAATGCTGCTTAAATGCCGTATACTTGCTTACAGTGTTAGTACGTAAGGAAAACAGTAACAGGATCCAGTCCTATGGAGCCTCTTGCTAACTTGTTCCACCACTGCAGCCAGTACAACAAGGCAGTGACTCTCCAACTGTTTTTCCATCAGTCTATTGAAGAAAAACAGCTCAGCTCCTCCTTTCCTATCTGCTCCAACCGATATTAATATCAATCAGCTATTAATGAAATGTGAAGACCTAGAGCTATAATGGGTCTGACTCTAATGCCAGGAAAAGCTTACTTCTGCACCTGAGTTTTATCAGGCATGGAAAGACTGATCCAGGGAACTGCAGGACGTATGGAAAAGTATGTAAGTTGGAGGGTGGGCAGACAAGCAACAGACATGAGGATGCAAAAGAAACCGGCGTCCTGTCTGACTGCCAATTCCCAGGACAGTTGTGCAGTAATTGGCTGCCTCCAAAATGGAGAAGCATGCACACAGAAGGCAACAAAACAAAATCCCATGTGTTTTTACAGATTCCTAAGGATTTTGGGCCTTTCCAGGTGGACAAAGCTGCCCATCAGGAAAGCAACTTGAGAAAGGAGGAAGGATGTGTTCCCAGAAATCAGAGATGGTCCCGCAGCCATCTGAAGTGTCCAAGCAGTAAATCTGGAAAGTTACTCGCCAGCCAACATCATCATCTGTCCGTCATTTCAGTTATGGTCATTAAAAAGCAAAACACAACACAACAAGCAGAGAGAGATGAGACAGAAGATATTTTAAAAGGCACAATCAACCCTTGGAGAAAAAACAATGCTACCCCAGTCCCACACTCCAGAAACGAGACCTTCTGTGTTGACCTCAGAGCAGTAACAGATAGCTGGATCCTTACCCAGCTATGACTGCTGCTAAGCTTTCCCCACAGTGTTTTGGGCAAAGCATTGCGTTGCAGCATCCAGGCATGCAGTTCTCTACCATCTACTTTTCCCAAAGTTTCACAATGTCTTCAGGCACTGCAGGACCACCCAGTTTGCAGGTAAAGGGGCCTCTCACAGTGGAGACATGGCCCACCTCTCAGAAGGGTTTCCTGCTTCCATTTAGTCTCACAAGGCAAGTACCTTTGTTTCTCCCGGGTGGGACGAGGTGGGATTTAGACTCAGCCAGCAATTTCTCTTCTTTCTCAGCTCCCATCTGTCCTCACACCCCGCTACACTCCACAGCTGCTCCCAGCAGAGCGGCAAGATGCAGCTCACAAGCTCGGAAGCCCGGATGCACCCAAGCTTCAGAGCTGCTTCATGTCTCTCCCACTCCTGCCTCCTCTATCTCCTCTCCTGCGACACCCTCTTCTCCTGGAGCAGCAGATGTAGAGGAGCGGTGGTAGGAGGCAGACACATTGGAGGGGAGCCCTGCTGCAGCTCTCCTCCGACAGGCTGAGGAGCCGCACAACGTGTGGAAACCGGCAAGGAGCAGAGCAGTATGCAAAGAGGAAAAAAAATAAAACATAGTGCAAAGCGACAGCAGTGGGTAGTGCTGTTCCTCTGGGAGGAACAGAACAGGGGGAGGTGAGATGAACCAACTAGAGAGAATAGGAAAGGAACCAAAATGAAGAGGAGGAATAAAATGTAGAAGATGCAAAAAAGAGAAGCAGATGTTCTCGCAGCACTTATTCCCTCTGACATTCGTACCCAGCTCTTTCATCTTCCTCCAGAACGGGGAAACGAGCTGCTATGTTCTCCCTCCCTGTTCCCACCAACCTGACCCTTTGCACCACACATGAAAAGGAGCCAAGGCCAAAGGCCCCAACACTGCTCCCGGTACCACAGGGAAGCCTGGGGATAATTACAGGCAGGACACGAGGCTCTGCTAGGATCCAACACAACCCGGGCAAGCAGCTCTGCTGCCCAGCTTCCTTGCCAGCCTTGGACTGGGATCACCCAATCCCCATCTCATTCTCTATTTCCTTGTTTCAGCAAATAATCCTTCTCCATTTACCCCATACCCAGCTCTCCTCCCCAGGTGCAGCAGAGGGATGCTGTGAGCCAGGGGAGATGCTGCTGATTGCCTGTACCTAGCACATCATTCAGCTGCAGCTCCTCTGCAAGGCTGGCTCCATCCAAGGAGCTACCAGCCAGCTCATCACAGAGGAGAGCTTCAACAACAATCCTTTACTGGAATGAGATGATCAGCTGGCCGTGAAGGCTTTGCTTAGATGCAGCAGACTGATCTAGCCAAGTGACTAATGGGTGATTCCCATGCTGGAAAAAAGAGAAGGGACCTGGAGGTCCACATGCTCACATCCTGTCCTTGATGTGACGGGGGCAGGCCTGGAGCAAGGGAGCTGGCAACATGCCTCATGCTGAAGCATCTATGAGAACAGTCATAAAGAAAGAAGATGAGTCTTTATTTCTCTTCCAGCAGGCTTAGTTTCTTTCCTCTGGAATAGATCCTGGCTACCAGTTGAGGAGATCCCCTCCAGAAAAAGGCTCTGGAAACAGAAATCCTCTCTTCCAAACCCACAGGGTGGAGTTGCCTCTGCCCAGTGCTGCTACACTTTGTCCTCATGGGCACTGAGGTTACTTCTACCAGCAGGAGCAGGAGAACTCGATGCTCCTGCCCTACCACCCTGCAACCCGTCCCATAGCTGGCAAGGTGTGTGCCCACTATCCCTGCTCAGCAGCAGTGGGGACCCAGCCCCACGCAGAGGGACAATAGGGATTTACCTCCAAAGGAGCCAGTTTTAATTTTGTGTTCTATTCATGAATTCCACCAACTTGGAGGAAAAGGTGGTCTCAGTTTTCTTCAAATACCCAGAGACCCAAGAGAGATGGAAGGGGGCAGGTAGGGTAAGACGACAAACCCAGCGAACACCAAAAACCTGCGAACCCCAAACCAGCCACAACAACGGCTACAAAAATCCCATTCCTGAGGCACAAACAGAATCCTCAGGCGGTTGCACTGTAAAAACACCTTCTGTCCCCTCTTCTAAGGAGTCACAGTCAAGACTCATCAAAGCCATTTAAAAAGCATCTGGCAAAAAGCTCCCAAACATTAAAAATGTCTCTCTTTATTTTGGCATGTCAAGATTCACAGCATGTAGCGGTCTGTACCAGCAAGAAAGGAGGGATGGGCCAACACATCCCGGTAAAATGAGAAAGGATACAGATCTTGGCTCCCTGTGCAAACTGAACCAGAACTGAACTATGGCTGACGGATGAAAAAGTCTTATGGGATTTCTAGCTCGTTTCTGTAGGCTCGAGATCAGATTCTGAACTCCTGTGTTTATCCAAAAGTGAACCAGACCTTTGGATATTTGGAGGACTATTCACTGCTGAGCCACGTTTTTCTTGGATGTCAAAAGCACGGGAAGTTCTCAGATTTTTTAACAGGGAAGAGAAAAGGGATAAGGTGGGAGGGGGAAGGGGGAGAGAAGGAAGAGTGCCCTTTTGTTGCTACAACATAAATAGTATATTGCATACAGCTGCTTGCGCGCTCCCCTGTGTGGTCAACAAACCAAGGAACATATTTTAAGCTTGTTTTCCAAAACAACGTATGACAAACTCGTACTGAGAGGCCCATGAAATAAAGCCCCTGACTGCAGACATCTCACCATGCACCAGCAGACACTCGCTGCTGTTGCGTGAATGAAGGAAGCAAAATGTTGGGACAAGCCAAAACATGAGAAACAAATGCCGCAAATCACATCTCTGCACTTCGAGCCTATGGCACAACCTAATTTAGAATAGCTTTTGAACACCTTCATTTGAAAAGATTCTGGTAAAGCAAAAATAGGCAAGGTTCAGATGGAGGTGACAAAAATGATTAGAGGTCTTGGCAGATCCCAGGAAAGACTGATGGGGTGGGAGTGTTTAGTTTAGTGAGAGATGAGTAAGAGGGGAGATGACAAAAGTACACAAATTGTGACTCGGCCTGAGAAGGTACATCTGGTGCTATTTGCCATTTCTCATAAGCAAGAGAAAGGGGACATTGAATAAAGTCAGGAAGCAACAATCACCACAAAAAAAATATTAAAGCAGATAACGGGATGGTTTTTTTTTCTGTCTTAATACACAACTCATAATTACTCTGGAACTTACTGTCACACGATATCACCACTGCCAAGAGCATGGGGCGGATGCAAAGAAAGGATTAGACACTTGCACAGATAGTAATGAGAGCATTTACCGCTACCTTTGGAAAGATAAAAATATAAATCAGGATACAAATGTTTATGCTTCAGGGCATGAGCCAACCATAAATCACTGCAGGCTAGGAGGAAACTTTCCCCCATGGATAGGTCCTCTAAGCGTCCTTCATGGGCTTCTGCCCAAGGACTACAGCCAGGGCTGGAGAGACCCCATGTCTGATGGGATTCAACTGCTCCTGTTCCTCTGCCTTCTCAGGTACCTCCACTCCTCAACTGCTGACCTCAAAGCCTGTTCCCCAGCTCACCCTGAGCTCCCTCGACCCTTGGGGAGACACTGGGCACAGGGTGGCTGGCCACATCCCCCAGCCCCTCCAACGTCACCTAGCCCCAAGCCACTCATTTCCTCTTCCTTCTTTCATCACATCTAAGTTTCGGGTCCTAACTTCACCAGCCCTTCCTCTTCTTGGCATTTCTACTTAACTGCAAGATGTCAGGCAAATTTTCCTGGTTTTGATCTGAACCTGTTCCATAAAGGGAACCTACATCCTTGAGGAGAAGGACGACCCTCCTGCTGATACGGCACCTGCAGGGCAGCGGCAGTCAGGCACTATTACGGACCGTGGAGCTCATCAACGTGCTGGAACTGACATGCAATTCGGGCAGACAAAGAGAGATTTTGAAAGCAAGTCAGTCTATTAAATTTATACCTACCTGCACAATGTGAAACAAACCACATCTCGGTTTCCTTTCATGTGCATGACAGTCTTAACTTGTTTCTTTTAATCCCATAAAAGCAGCTAAAGCATGCAACATGCTTCCCAGAGATGAAGCAAACCTGTATTTTACTTCCTGACAGTGATTTAGTTTATAGGATGGGTTTCTGGTTTGGTTTTTTTTCAGGGAAGATAATGAGCATTGTCCTAAGCTGGTATTACAAAGGAAATACTACACGCTACATGCTAGACACCTGGCATTGAAAAGAGAATCACATAAATTGACACTGTCTGTAACGGACCAAATCCAGCTGCAACCCCTTGTGCTGCACAGACACAGATACTGGCACCTAAAAGATCCCAGCAGCATTCTCTAAGGTTTTCTTCAGCAGTCAGGACCCTTCTACAAATTCAAAGTGCCTTTCCTTTAGTCAATCCTACTCCAAGTACGACTGGGGAGAGGAGCAGGGATGTGCTGAGACAGAAATGACTGCGTCACAAATCCATCAAGTCCAAAAGGGTGAAGCAGTAATCCATGGAAACGTTCCACACAAGAGGGGCTTTTAAGTGCTTTTAATTCTGAGCTGCAAACGCAATAAGCTGCCAGAAGGCGGAGACCACCGAACACAAGGGGTTAATGGCCTTGCTAAAGAAAATGATACACATAATTTCCTTTTATCATAAAACAATACGTTTATTATTTTCTGTGTATCTGTTAAAGGGCACAGCCTTCTGAGTGGAAAACAAAACACAGCTCAGTCACATGTTTATTTGCTTCAGCTACTCCCTTTCCCTTCTGATAAATAATCAAACATGCCATCCAGAAAAAACAAAACCAGTGAGCTGGGAAATTTGATGGTCATCAAATAGACTAAGATACCAAGAAAAGCAGCCCACTGTTCCCACAGTGAGTTTTCTGCCCCACACCTACACTAACATCTGAGTAAATAACTTCAGTCACTCTTTCCATTTTCCCCATGCAATTACTCCTACTGTTAAACAAATTGTCCTTAAGGCAGTTGCAAACACCATTTTTTTTATCCCCCTGCAAAGTAGAACAACTTCTGAACATTAAAAAGCCAGACTAGCAATATATTTTAGAAATATGTTTGTTGTACTTGCGGTTTGGCTGCACACACAGCTTGATTTCTGCCTCTCTCTTCTAGGAAGATGGGGGTTTACAGCTTAAACATTTAAAGTGTATTTGGATCTCGGAGAGGCAGGAAAAGCCTCGAGGAGGATGGGTTTTCTCCATGGGGCAGGCATATTTTCCATTTTCTGTTATGTTTCACACTCCATGAGCACTGTGAATGCTTACCAAAACCAAAAGTTACCTGCTATTTCAGTGGACTCTTGAAGGGGGGAGAAACAACCAAGAAATATCAAGTACTTTTATAAGTCACTTGAGCAGAGAAGGATAAAATCCAGCGTACGTGTTGCAGCACGGATTACCCAGAGGATCTACGCTATCTTCCAACAACCCCTGAAGACCATTCATACAACAATCATTAATACTGAAAAACTGCAGAGAAAATCCCTCACGTGAGAAGTTAACAACCATTACCCGGCGTGAGCACGCTTTCCCTTTCCTTTTGTAGTACCACAGGTCTAAACAATAGTAATATGAATGAGATAATAGCCATGCTTGTCTCAGCAGCCTGATTTTTATTAGCATGAAATTGGTACAAATATTAGCGAGGCTGGTTTGCAAGCGGTGCCAGAGCTACGATGCAAACAATTTGCAGAAAACAAAAAGGGACTCCTCGGGCTTGCACCCCTCTCTTTTGCTGCCCAGAACAGCAACCACGTTGCTTTCATCCGGGGGAGTTGTGCTGGGGCTTTTCTTTTTGCTATTTGCGCGAAGAGAAGCCACAGCAGCCGGTGAGCAGTGGGGACAGTGACACACTGCTGCTCTCGCTCCAGAGGGACGTCGCAAGGCGACGGGCACCCTGAAAGAGGACTGTGTCCTCGCCACGGTTCTCTGAAGCCGTGCCCCAAAACCCACCCTCGTTGTCAACACCGCAGTAAACAACCTGAACCGGCTTCTTTTGCTTTAAACCTAAGCAATTCCCCTCTGCTGTGCTGCCAAGCTGCCCGTGCAAGGCAGCAAGTTAAAAGTTCAGCCCTGCCTGCACGCTCCTTTTCTCTGAGCGCTCGCAGAGAAAATGAAGAGTTTAACAGAGTAAGCTCTTACTGTCTGCCTTTAGATTTCCGTCTTCGCGCTGAAGATGTGTTTCTGGCTGTTTCTGTGAAGCGGGGGCTGAAGAATGGTAAAAAGATGTTTGAATAAACAGGAAGTGCTGTGCAGCCGGAGCGCAGGCTGGAGGGAGACGGCGCTGGAGCACTGCCCTTCGCCGGCAGCCACCGGGTCTCTGCCTCCACAGTAGCAACCTCTGCTTTTACTAAATGACAAAGAAACCGCAACGCATTCCTTCCCTAATTCTTCCCTTGCGAAGTAGCGAAATCGGCTGGGGCTCGCAGGTAATCTCAAAGTTGGGTTTAGCACTACACCAGGCACAAAACCCCTAGCAATTCTGTGTTATTAAATACCCCCTGTCTCTAAGCAGAAACATGCAGAACTAATTATGTCCCCAACTAGACCAAACAGCAGCAAAAAGCACACCTCAATTCTGCATCTAGGCAAATTCACATTTGCACATAAGTTCAGCCAAGCCTGACTTTCCTATCCTGTACGGTGCTGTGACTTGCTTTTAAAACTGGCTCGTGAGGCTGGCTTCAGAGCTGTTTTCTCCAACTACATGAACTGAAATATAAACAACCACCCAAGAAATGCAACTTGTCTCGGGGGCAGGACTTGCACCCAGCATCTCCAAAAGAGCATTCAGGCAGATGCTTTCCCTTCGTCGTCGTCTCCTTCCCCTCCCTAAAACAAACTACCTATTCAACTCGAGATGACTAACTAACCGTCTCCCCATCCAATTATCAAAGCCCTGTCTTTTGTCATAATGGTGACATGACACAGATATAGTCAAGAAAAAGTAAACTGGGGCTGGCACTTGAAGGCAGCTCGTGAAGAGATGAGCAGTCGAACAGCCATATTCAATAAAAAAGAGAAACAGGATTCCTTTAGAAAATGTATTGCTGTTGTGGCAACGCGCTGCCGCCGCTGAAGGGACTGATTTGTTATTTAGCATGTAGTCTTGGACTGTCTGTCATTCTGGGTGCTAATGCTCTGCTAAAATAACTCATTGGGAGCTGTCAGTGGGATGTTTACATAGGCCCCCAATCTTTTCTTCATACAAGGAAATTTTTTACTGGAATTCATCTTCTTTTGATCTCACATTCAAAGCAACAGCAGCTTGATAGACATGCAAGTCTGAAAGCAAATCCAGACGCTGAAGATAAACCGCCAGAGTATGACAGGCAGGAGCATCTAAAGCTTATAAAAATGAAGAGAACAGCATGTCGTCTGAGTATTACAATAGCAGAAATCAAGAGACATATTAGGTGGAACTGATCAGCCACAAAAACAGTTCAAAAGGCAGATCATAGAAACAGAAGACTAAGCTTGAAAAAAATAATAAAATTGGAAAGATCTGCTTTACAGAGGCATCACCTCCTTTCTGAGCACCACAGCGCTTCCGCTCCAGCATGTAAACTTAAGGGGAAAAAAAAGAGGAGGGCTTGTGCCGTTCCCACTAACTCAGCAGTTCTTAGCTTCAACTCACCAATTAATTTGCCGACTGCACGTTTCAATTACGTGTTATTCAAAGCGAAATAAAAATAGGACACTGTGCCACTTGTGTCTAGCCAGCGCTCCAAAACACCGCAGGGATGGGGAATCTGCGCCTCTTCATTAGGCAACAGGGGAATCGTGTCCCCTCTAAGGTACAAGAGGGGCCCTGGCCTCAGCCCCTGCCACCATTTTAGCTGTAAGTCTTTCAAAGGGCTGAGTGTTGGGATGCTCTTGAGCTCTGCCTCTCCCATCAGTGCAGGAATATTAGTGCGGAAGATAATTTTATTTAAATTGAATTACGTGTGCTGTGGAGTCCACCGCCACGGACCGAAGGCGACACTTGCCGGGAAACAACTGATGAAACTTTCTCTAGAAACCCATACATTTTTAATTTTTCTTCCCCAAATAAGCTTCTTATTCTAATTGAAGTCAGCAAATATAATGAAAAAGTAATTCTCAAACAATTTTGTACTTAGAGCTGTTTGTTAACAAACACTGAACGAGCAGCAGTGCTAGGTTAAAGGGCAGCAGGATTCCACATTATAATTTAGCCTGCGGTTATTTCTGATTAAGAACACCCTCCGGGACAGCAAAGCAAGATCTTCTTTTGCAGCAGGCACAGCTTTTAAAATTAGCCTCTTCTCCATAATAAAACCAACAGGAAAACTGTGGATTTAAAACCGCACTAACCAATTTGAAGTGCTGCAATCAGTTTATGTCTTGCTTTCTGCAAAACACCATTCCCTGCCTTTTTCAAGTTACAAATGTAAAAATGCTTCCTGGATTCTGAAACTGTTGTAAGAAAGTCACCTTCTGTCATGCTTATGTAGCTATCTAATGTGCTAAAGGCTGATTATTTATCTTTAAACTGTACTAGTTTAATCTTTTAAGGTCACCACTAATCTGCTCCAACCTTTTAAAAAATAGCAGCTTTCAAGACTTACTGCTGGAATCACTAAACTCAACGCTGAATGTCATTGTAATGGATACATTAGCCAGAATGAGTGCAGTTTTACAATGTAAACACCAAATTAAATCCCCACCTAAATGAGAAGAAAAATACGATCTCCATGCCAGGAGAAATGTCAGTAAATAAGACCAACACCGTGCTATTTCACACAAGTATCGTTCCAAATCACGCTGCTATTTCTCTCCCTCCTCCCCCTCCCTTCCCCAGTGCAGAACAGGCAAAACTTGGGTGTAATTTAAAGGATCATTAGGTGCTTTTTCTTTATCTTTTCCCTTTCTCAGCAGCAACTTTGCATGCCCGCTGCAAAGCCTCACGACAGCATTGGGAAGTCGCTGTTAGTCCAAAACCCCCCTCACAGGTTATTTGTGTGTGTGTTGCACAGCAGCCCTTCTGTAGCCTTCTTTCTTCTTTTCCCCTAGACTTCTTCTGGACTTGAATGTCACAGTAGACCTTGAATGTGAAATGGCTTCAAGCTAATTGCTTTAATTGCTTGAAGATGTGCAGGCAGGTGAAACCCGATCCCCTTGGCCATTGTAGAGACCAGGAACAACACAGGAATGTTTACATAGTGGTTTGAGTTTAATAGACAGTAGAGCCGAGTTTCAGACAGCTAGCAAAAACACAGCTAATAGGTGACCTCTTAATGTAGTCCTCCTTTCTAAAAACAAAATACAATTCCATTTTATACAAGGCAATGTCCCTAAATGCCAAGGTTATCTGCTTGACTTTTTGAGTGAGCATGCACTGCGCTGCACCTGACATTTATACCAGAAACTCTATCCTGAATGCATTTCCTTCCACCTTAAAACAAAAAGCACTTTATGTGTCAGTCACCTTACAAACAGATTAGAGCTGGATGGGGTTTCCTAGTAAGTGCAGTCATTTTAATTTAAAATTGAGTGGTTTTCACCACCATCATACTCCCTTTTGCCCCGAAAACACATAGCAGGGCATGTAACCCGAACCACCTCACTGCTGTATCCCTGCATCCCTTCTGCATCCCTTCACCTGGGTACTCCCACCCTCCGGCAGCACTGGCACAAGCCCTCGGTGGAGTCTTCTGGAAAAGCAAAGTACTACTTTTAATGACTTTTCCTGCTTTTCCAAAGCTTCCAGTATATTTGCTACACACTGTGAACACCCAGACTGGCTGTGGTATGCTTTGTCAAAGGCATAGCCTGGTTTAACACACGGCACAAATTCGGCAGCTCTTCCTCAGGCAAAACTCCTCCTGATGGAGAATTGCAGCACATGGGGTCATGGAGAACCAGGCTTGCTTTCCAAGAATCATGAGGTAAGTAAACCACACTTGAAACCAGCCAAAGGCTCGTGAGCAGGTATAGCACAAGTGTAGGGAGCAAAGCAGAAAGAGCCCTTTTGGCAGTAGCAGTAGCATAAAGGTATTTACTGTAGATCTCATCCAAAAACCAAACAGTGCAAACAGGTAATACCTGACAGTCACTTTCCTGGCACAGGCACTTCAAGTTTTGTTGCCAAGCTTAAAAAAATGGTTAAAATCACTTGCATTGAGTGAATATCAGCAGGGAAATGACATGTATTGCCTCCCAGATAGATAGATAGGAATAAATAAAGTAGCATTTACGCAGGAAGGAAAAAGGGAAGGCACTCTGAGGAACAAGACTGGAAAATGCACAGACACACAGAGGCAGAGGAGGGAAGGCCAAACTAGTGTGTATTTAGTATCAACAAGAAAGGAAAACAGCCCCAACCCCAGAGCCCTCCACGTAAAGGGCATTTCCAGTCTGATCTTTGCAGTTCTGCTCAGAAAGTTTCAAATCCTCTAGTACCTTAGGCTGATGCTACCACCCCTGCCCTGGGTAGAAGCAAACAGAAGCAGGAGGAAGGCTGCTCCAGCCACTTCTGGATGCACCCCGGTTTTACAGGAAGACAATAGAGGCTGGTTGCTGTGCTCTACCTTGCCTTTTACTCCCAATCCTCAGAAGCAAATGAGTAACTGATCTCAAATAATACAGAACAAAGGGAACAATAGGACCTAGGAAAGCAAACCAGGATACTTGGGAACATGCCTTTCTCTGTTGAGAGACAATCTCACACATGCACCGAGTTATTGTCCTGCGCCCCCCCACATCACCTCCAAAACACTCAAATTCTGACAGCCGTGGGGGGTTTAATGGATGTTTTTTTCAGAACCCCAAAAAGGAGGGGGGAAAAAAAAAGGAGAAAGTTCAGAATAGGATAAAAAAAGGCAGCAGAAACAGTGTCAATGTAAAGATTTAGTATAAACTAGTTCAAGCCTGTGGGAGGAACGCTAAGTGGAAAAAGTAAACAGGGTCCCCCCAAGAAGCTCCCCTGGCAGGCAGCAGGCAGCCGTGCCTGGTACCGCGGTGCCCCGCGCCTGGGGAGGTCAGCCCAGCTATGCTGAACTGACAGGTTCAGTTTACAGCAGGCCAGCACTTTGTTTGGATATACTGGCCTTGCTCACCGCCAGCTTAACAACAGATGGCTCGAAAACTTTCATTATGGTGCAGAGGGCTGAACTGCAAACAATCGGGGAAAACTGTGAAAAGTTTAACTCTCTGCAAGCCGAGCAGGGAAGAACTTGTCGGGCCGGCCGGCTTCCAGCTCCTGCCCTCCGTATCTGTGCCTTTAAATCAATTAAAGCAGGATGGGATGATTAATCGTACCTGTGCACCGCAGTCCTGGGGATGCTTGGAAAAAAAAGAATTTGCCATTTGACAAGGTCATTTCAATAAAAGTAGAATTCCAGAAGAAAATGGACTTTGACGGATTGCAAAGCTGATGCTAAACCTTCTCGAGCCCACAGCTTCAGGAAAGTTACACAAAGTTGCTGCAGTAATCCCTCAAACAGGTTTACCAAGAGCGTTCTGACCAGTGTCCTTCCATCTCCAGAAACAGAGCCTCCATCCCTCAAATTCCCACTTCACACTTCCACACTCGATGGCAAGAGAAGGCTGCCAAATAATCTAACACACAGATCTGAATGTGATTTATCCAAATCTGTGTATAATTCAAATATTCATCTAATTGATTCCATTCATATGCACCCTAATATCTTTTAACGCTCTAAGGCAGGTTATAAATGCACCTTCTGAGGTTTAATTCAATTGACAATCTTATATACATCTCATCACTGGAAACGCATTATTTTATCTTATTCAAGAAATGAACAAATCTGTTTTCCACAAATGTATTTTAAAAGTGACTCTTTCCTGTTATTGAAAGAAAATTGTGTTTATTACTCCTTTAGCATAGTGTAAACTCATAAACGTCAACAGAGAGTACAAGGAAAACTGTCAACTAAATATTGTTTCCTTCATGAGCTGCTCTTCCAAGTCAATTACGCCTTTCAACTTCTGGGGCATTGTATGATAAACTGGCAGTAAAAATCATTCACATTAATATACCATGGTGCCTTGCCTGCAAAAGGTAATTAAAGAAGTAAATGACTCATAAGAATAGACATATTAGCTGCAAAATGAAAGGCAACTGAGCTGCCACATGAAAATATGTACCATTAAGATACTGCATTTTCATATTCCTGTAATCAGCTTCAGTAGACTAATGCTTATTTAATCCAGTTCTCTGCTAAGTCCATCAACAACTGTTTTTTGCTGTTTTCTCCTTGACTGAACATTATGTGTGCAGGTTTGGAATAAATACTGCAATAAGATTTTTGCATAGTCAATTGAAGAACAGGTTTTTTATCTTTTAAAAACTATTTTTCTTTCCCACCAAGACGAATACAGCAGAGAAAGGTATCAAGAAAAAACCCATTTTCTGGGGTTCTTTTAGTGCTGATATACTTTGAGTGAAATATATACCCCACTCTACCATTCACTATTTTAATTCGTGAAACTATTAGCAGGAAAAACAAGCCTAATGACTCCCATCTTCCAACTTTCCTGTTCTTCACGTAGGAAACGATTTGCCTTGTTAAAGCATGTTTTCATTAGGGTTAGAAAAATGAGACTGGTATTCTCTTTCTTAAGTCTTTGAGACCAGGTGGGGAATGAAGAGGAGGAGATGGAGATAATGACTGGGAGCCTGAGGGGCAGCAGCCTCCAACAATGAGCATCACAATGACGGGCTCTCCACAGTCCTGACTTTTGGAAGGCTTCAGACGACAAAAGACCCAAACACCAAACCCATAGACACTATCCCAGCATCCCGCCCTGGCAACAGGACCACCGAGCTCAGTGCCAACATGCTCCTGATCTATGGAAATGGACTTCACTGGGAGCACATCTCAGCCCACCCCAGCCCACCCCTGCTCTGTGGCTGTCATATAAATCCAAGCCTT